>CM070822.1:38501714-38581380 GCA_036326025.1 Chrosomus eos
ATATCGGGGCATGTGCCCAAGGGGCTATCATTTTAAAAAATAAGCGGGGGGTTTTGTTATTAAGGGGGGGGAAATTTATCCAAGAAAAAAAGAAGAAAAAAAAAAATTCATGATAGACTGAGGTGGTTGCATGTGCTGTTTTGTTTCTTCTTTTTGACCACATCCTCTTTTAAAAGTTTGTTGTACAGCTCAAAAAAGCATAGATAGCCCTTTGCACTTCGGGTTATTGGGTTTTTCTGAAATTTTTATTGTTCTTACTTTATAATTTCAGGTCAACTTCCAAGAGGGGGAAGCTTTGAATGGCTAAACCAGGGAATTCAGCAAACAGTTTTGGTCAAAAGGGGAAAAAAGGAACATAAATTAACTAGCCTAAGAAAAAGAGTTTTTTTAAAGGGAAAGACGGACAGCATGCGAGTAAATGAAAAGATGCCCAAAACCACGTTTTTAGGTTCCAAAGTCGGGGGAAAAACCCGCACTTCCCCTTTTGCAGGCCCTTTGGGGTTTTTATAGTTAGACCCGAAAGAAAATGATGTATCGTTATAGGATTGTTTAGCAATATATTTAATTTTTCGGGAGAATTGGGTGTATTGTGATATTATAGGTATCGTGAGCCATGCATTGGGGTATTGTATCGTGAGGTACCCCTTTATTACCACCCCTAATCACAATAGGGAACAAAAGATTTTAAAGGGACATTGTGTAGGAATTTCTCCCATCTAGCGGTGAAATTGTATTTTGCATTCAAATGAATTGTGCTCTCCAGCGCCTCGCTTTTTCAAATGCGTGTTGCATCTACGGTAGCTGTTATGTACCAAAAAGCTATGACAGGATGTCTTCTAACAGCACTTCGTCGAGTTTTCCAGACTTTGGACCTAAACGTGGCTGGGCATCTATTCATTTACTCGCACTGCTGTCCGTCATCCCATTAAAAAACTCTTTTTCTTAGGCTAGTTAACTTATGTTCCTGTTTCCCTTATTCATGTGTTGAGCGCCAACTCGAGGAGACATGAAGTAGCGACGCTGGGAGCAGAGAAATCTATTTAGAGCGCCTTGTTTTATTAATTAAAATATCAATATTTGATTGTTTTGAATATGAATGGGGGCACATGAATTTAAACAAAAAGATGTGCACGGATGAGCTATTTACAATAAATACTACAATATTCTATTAAACATGATTAAGTCATGGTGACTTTAATTTCAAATAAAAATATGACACTGTCTTTCTCTTCCTGTCTATTTCTCAAGGTTATCCAGCAGGTCTGGTCACGGATAACTGCCTATTTGAAGGAGAAGATTCCCACCTACCCCTCCCTAAAAAATGTCAAATTCACCAAAATTGACTTTGGTGACAAGGTCATACATAAAAACACCACACACACACACCGCTACACAACAAATAACATTCCTGCAGATTTCATTCCACTACAATAGGAGATTAAAAGAGGCTCCACTGCCCTTGAAACATGTCTGAACAAGCATAGAATAAACACATCTAATGTCTCATGCCAAACCGTCCTGTCAAGGCTAGAGTGAAATTATGTGATGCCTTAAAGAATTGCAAGCGCATGGCAATATTTCGTTAGCCTCATAGCATAATTGCCTGAGACATATTTTTTTTTTTAAAAAGGACTTAGGCAATTATGCTATGAGGCTAACGATTTGTGAAAGTGTACATAGGACTGCAAGCGTTAATTAAATTTGCATTCGCAAGACAAGATTTGTAAAGGTGTCAATCACCTTTCAAGTGTAAAATATTTATATATATATTTGCAGCATTTTACTGTTATTCGTAAGTGTAATTCACATATTGTGAAACTGCAGCTTCATGCTAACGCAAAATAAATATGATCTGTATTCCTCTGACTTGCGCTTACACTTTTGGCACGGTTTTTACGCACAAATGCGGCCAAAAGCATTGCAGGCCTGTGAACAGCAATTTGCAACCCGAAAACATCAGAGTCAGGAACTGGAAAACAGATTAATTGTGTAAAATCAAACTTTCTACACAAAAATAAACTGTTGAAAATGTCTAAATGGCTTGTTGTGTGCATGGGGCAAAACAGTTCCCTGAATAACACGATTTGTTCAGTTGCGTTCCAGTTTTGGCACGATTCTCTCACTCACTGAGTTTTGCAAGCGAAGAGGAGGGCGGGTCCAGCTTCTTCATGTAGCCAATCAAATGAGCGTCTCGCCGACTCTAGATTTACTCTCATCTGATTGGTTCAATGAACACGCCAGTCATCACCAGAACACATATTTATCTTCATTTGGCTAAGAAACGTTATCAGTCCCGAAATGGTCTTAATGCACACATGGAGGCCTACATGCTAAATAAATAAACAAATAAATCACGAGTGCTTACCATATGCAATTCTTTAAGGCATCATATTACCGTCATACATAAGGCTGTACAAATTTTGCTCATTTACATAGTTATAGACTTCTGATGTTTAAAAATAGCTATTGAATTATTACTGCGGGGTGTTTATGAGCTGATAATGAAATGCTAATAATGAAATTATAAAATGTCTAATAAAAAAAAATAATTGTAACATCTAAACAATCAAATTAAAGCACTAAAAAGATAGATTGTCATGTGACCATTGCTGACATAAGAGAACCATGAACAAGCAAATATGTTGTTAAATTACTGTAATATTAACCTAAAATCTACTATTTTATTATTTATGGAATAATAAATGCATAAAGAAACAACTGATTTGCCCTATATTAGAGTTTTGGCTGAAAAGTTTTACTTCTACAACTTAACCTTTCTTCATTTTACGGCCGATTGAGGTGGTTGGAGTGAAAACTCATTCAAACAATGGAGAAGATCAAATTGAGCTTGACGCTGATATCAGGTACGATGGGGATGCCGATATAAAAGCAAAGTGTTTTTATACATTTTTATTTTTGGTTTGAAGAACATACAGGTGAGATTATGCGTTGCGAGTTGTGACAGTACATTTGATACATGGATCAAATCATGTCTAAACTCAAATCTAAACTATGCACTATGGGAGATAGGGCCTTCCAGGTGGCCGCGCCACGACTGTGGAACGCCCTCCCTATACACCTGAGGGTGCCACAGCCCTTAGAGACTTTTAAAAACAAATTAAAGAAACATTTATTTTTAATTGCATTTTCTTAATATATTTTAACTTCTTGTTCCACTTGACTGCCTTTTATGTTTCTTATTGCTTTTATATGTACACCTGTAGCACTTTGAGATGTGTTCTTCACGTGTAAAGTGCAATACAAATAAAATGTATTATTATTATTATTATTATGGTGCCACTGTAGAAATTAAACTTGATAGATAATTCCATTTTCATTCTTTCAGCTTCAAGGAAAGATGCGTGTGGTTTTGTCACTGACTGATGATATCCTATTCGTGGGTGCTGTGACCCGTGTACTTCCACCAAGAACCCGTGTGTGTCTCAAAATTAAGAAACAAGGCCAATAAAGAACCTTTATTTTTAAGTGTGTACTGATCCTTACTGTCTTTATTCTTTCATTAGTGCTTGAATTAGAATATTACCTTTAAGAGAATCATGTAATCTTAATCTTGTTCCTCCTGTTTGACCAAGCTGCCTCCCATTCATTACACATAGTGACATACACAATAACATTTTATTCAGTTCAGTCACTCGCTGTCCTGATCTACATCCATTTCTTTTCTTAATCTATTTCACACTTTCTGTCCCTGTTCCTTTCTTAGTAAAAAACTTCACAAAATGATCATGGACCGGATTGTCTTGCTCCTGGTTTATCCCAATCGTCGCACTTTTCGTCCAGTGCCAGACCTGCCTATGTGACCTGGAGGGAGTTCAACAGAAGAAACAAATAATTACGGGTGATTCTTCCAACTACAGGCACTTTTGTGTCCTTGGCCTTTTTTTGTAAATAAATAAACAAATGCACAAATACATTGTCATTGTGAAATTCATGCTCCAACATCCTAATAACCACCCCGTTTTCTTTTAAAAATGCTTTTGCAAGGCTGTTTATTAGCAGATTTTGCAGTTTTATGCTTGTCCCCAGCCCAGACGGGCCCTCTTTGAATGTTAAAAATTTATATTAAAGGATCGATGTAAAAATATCATACCATCAAAATTCCATATGTATATCACAAATAAATCAAGATAACTAAAGCTTTTATACACAGTATTTTTATTCAGCGTCATTTCCACCTTGGCAGTAGTTCGGTTAAATTATGTACAATAAATATGAAAATAATGTATTTATGTTTATTATGAGTAAACAACACGCTAAGTCCAAAAGTAGCTTTAGTATGACATGAGGGTGTGCTAATATTGCTAAAAAAAACTGCTAAAATGTCATTTCCACCACTGAGAAATTACAGGTGTAGTTTTGGACATAATATACATGCCGTTTGTGTGCTATTTGTGTATTCTCATGACATATTTGTGCTTTTGAAATGAGAACTTTATATTTATTTATCTATATTTATTTTTAAGATCAGTGACCAAGAAGTCACAGGAATACAGGGACAGAATAAAAGCTGATCCAGTCAAATATCAAAATAAATTTAAAAAAGACAGGGAAAGATATTGCAGGAAAAAAGAAAGAGGGATAGTGAAACCAAATTTTAGAGTTTATCTAGAGTTTATTTAAACTTTAGAGTTATCCAGTAAGGGGCAGGAAAGAAAAAGAAAACAGTGGAAGATCAATTAGCGAAACCAGAGACAACTTAGTTATCTGTGATAAGCTGCTCACTCACTCAAATATAAAATAACGTGATCATCAAACATAAACAGTGTGTAAATCAAAAACCCGCTAAATATTATCAAAGGGGGACCACCTGTCCCGCATTTTGTGAAGCTGTGAAGAATGTGAAGCTTTGTTGTCCCGCGTCACAAAAGTCATAAGCAGTGTGCCGCATTTTAATTTTGTCTGCATCATTTGTGTAAATCAAAAACCCGCTAAATATTATCAAAGGGGGACCACCTGTCCCGCATTTTGTGAAGCTGTGAAGAATGTGAAGCTTTGTTGTCCCGCGTCACAAAAGTCATAAGCAGTGTGCCGCATTTTAATTTTGTCTGCATCATTTTATTTAATCGTCCTTTAAATTATAATTCTAAAAAAAAATGTAGTAAGAAAACACTGAACATGCGCAGCCGTTATAATTGTTTCTAGGCTAGCTAGAGCGGGAAAACAAACAAAAAAACTACTCTTCATGGAGAGGCTCCCTGCTGCATGACCATAGACTGTAAAAAAAAAAAAAAAACAGTGCATGACAGAGACAAGGAACCGCGCAAATCTAGACCTCATTAAAAGTGAACTCCTGGTGAAAGTGAATTACTAAAGCTATACCTGCCAGGAGTTCTACTGACATAATAATGTAATGTCTCATAATTAATGAGAAGACCCTACTCGAAGCTGCCAGATCAGACCAAAAATATAAACTCAAGATGCACTGAATCCAGTCAGAACGCATTTAATCGTTCTAGTGCTAGTCTTTCCTAATGGATTGAATTTATGTGCTTTTTAGCAATTGGATTATTATTTTCACTTAATTATTTAGATTGAACAGACACGTGCTGTTAAAATTTAGTTTTATATTATTAGTGACGTCTGACGTGGTCAGCGGCGTCATTAACATTTTTATAAAGCCTATTAGCAATTTAAAGCATGTGAAGTTAACATCACTGCAAAAAGACATCTAATATGAAATATATATTTATTCACCTAGTTAATAATAGTAGGTTCTCTCCCTCGTGTCCCGCAAAATCAGGTCTGCTGTCTTGCGACAGAGCAATAGCTAGGTGGTCACCTTAGAAAACAACTGTCTGTGAAGCTTTGGTAATGTTTGGACTCATGGTGCATTCACGTGCTATGGTATTTATGGTAAATACCAAAAACCGACGTGGAAAATGCACATGAACACCCCCCCTCATCTGGTATTTTCCAATGGGCAACTCGTAGAATATTTTGATGCACGAGTTGCCGAGATGAGATAACCTTTGAACTTTTCAAAATGGCGAGAGCAACGCGAGAGTCGTGAATGGTAAAAAATATGTACTATTCGTGATCTAGAAAATATACAGCTTATTATTTACAGTTTGAGTTTTGATAAATCATCTTCTTGCTGTAGAAGATGACTTAAGCAATCTAAAATAGTTTTAGCAAAATAACAGGTCTGGATCTACATCTTTTTACCACATTATGACAACAAAAGCACTTGAACGCAACACACTGGTAAATACCAGTTCACAAGTGGAAAATATCATATTTTCCATAGCACGTGAACGCACCATCAGTCTTTGACATGTATGTGATTTTCTCAACTTTTTTGTTTAAAATGTTGCCTTTCTTTATGAAACTTACCAAGATTCAAGTGTTGATAAAAAAATAATGCATGAAGCTAATGAAATGTCATTAAAATTAAAGTACAGTTAAAGGTATTTTTTAATATTTGAGCATAATAGTATGCTGCAAGTGCAAAAATAATACATAAATAGTGAACTATAACAAGTATAAGTTTATGTTCGCTTAAAGAAAACTTGCACGTATACTTGCAGTATAAACTACTAAACTAGTAGTTTACTGAGAGTACACTTCAGTGTATACTTTCATAAACTACTATTTTAATACAATTAGTATTTTTTTTAAACTACTACTAGTATACTTAAGTTCACTTGTAGTACAGATGCATTACAAATGAGAAAACTAGTTGTGTACTTAAAGTTTACTACTCTTACACTTATAATACATCTAAACGAATAATACTTCTTCATAAAATGAACTTGAAGTATACTTCTTTTTCATATGGGTAGCCAGGAACATTAGTTTTATCCCACTGCACTGTAGCGATTCGGCAGCGTGCGGGAAACCACGAGTCTTTGGGTTCCGCGGGGAGTAAGGTTGCAAAGCTGAAACTTAAAGGAATTGACGGAAGGGCACCACCAGGGTGGTTTTGTAGAGGGTAGCAAAGATGAGCTGCAGACTGGGGAGGAGCCAGCAGCAGCAGCAGCAGCAGGATCAGACATGGAAACTGGTAACAAGTAGTCAGTCATTTTACTTTGGAGAAAGTTAAAAGTGAAACATTGTTTATCCCAATGCTCCTAATGAAAAGTTTTTGACAGATGTACATTGAGAATTATATACAGTTCGATGCCATGGTGTGTCAATGAACGTAGACTAAAGTCATTCATGTATTGCTTTAACTTAGGATCTCATACATCATTTTGACTATTTATGTCAAAAAATAAAAATAATTTATATTAAAGGGCCCCTATTATGGCATTTAAAATGTTCCTAATATTGTTCTGGGAGTCCCCAACAACAGTTTAACAAGCATGCAATGACAAAAAACACTTTTGTTGTCTTATAATATCCATTTATTTTTACCTGATTTGCTCACCGACTCCCAAATGATTCGTTCAACGACTCATTTTTCCATATTTTGACTGAAAGTAAATTTTTACTTTTATAATAAAAAGTGATCCTGTATTTATATAAAATGGTCTGGGCTAAGCCCCAGATGTCCTTCAAAGCTGGAAACGCCCCTGATGGCAACACAACAATTTAAAGTTAAAGCGGTTTTGTACAGATTGAAAATGAATTATAGAACGATTTATGATACTAATAACAAACACATAGAAAGTATATTACATTAAAAGTTTATGTAAGGTTTGTTCATGAATTAAATTAAGACA
Organism: Chrosomus eos; assembly: GCA_036326025.1. Taxonomy (NCBI): domain Eukaryota; kingdom Metazoa; phylum Chordata; class Actinopteri; order Cypriniformes; family Leuciscidae; genus Chrosomus; species Chrosomus eos. The sequence continues at coordinate 38,509,400 of CM070822.1, forward strand.
GGGCACATTTTGTAAAACGGATGTACATTAAGTGTTAATGCCTTTAACATTATCAGTTTATTGGCTATAGTTTAGGAAAATGGTAATAAATAATATAGATCTCAGAGTAACAGATTAGTTAAAATTTCACTGGTTTTGTCCGTCTTTCTGTTAGACTGTCTCACAAATTAATTATGTATAATATATAGCTGTTTTTTTTATTTAAATTTAAGCACACAATTAGATAATACCAATTTAGCTCAATAAAATACCAAGCAATGCTTCATTTTGTTCAGTCTGTGGTGTAAAAAGGTCAATTAAAGAAAAAACACTTCAGCAAATCATGGTCAGATCAAAGTGTCTGAATAATTTTTGGTCCAAAAATTTGTATACATTTTGTGTCACATTTTACTTTATTTTGCTATCCTCACTAACATAAATGAACTATAGTGTCCTACACCCACTATTAAAAATCTAGTTTCTGCATTTTTTTTGCTTTGACGAACTAAAAACACAACATATACACCGATCAGGCATATTATTACCACATTCCTAGTTTTGTGTTTGTCCCGCTTTTGCTGCCAAAACAGCCCTGCTATTTAATTTCACACTTATTTTTACAGTGCACATTCACGTCGAGCTTTATTATCTCGGACGGACCGATGAAGGATCTGTGAGTCTCACTTGGTTTTAGTGTCCCGTGTTGAACTGCATCATATCGCGGGATGATAATCCTCAAATATAAAGTGATCGCTACACAACACAGTGTGTTTGAAGCAGAAGTAGAAGTGAAGTCCGTCTCTTCACTCACAAAACACACACAGACACGGAAGATATCATAACATCGAGTACACAGTTTTCCGAGCAAGAAAAAGGACGATGTCCTGACAGGCTAGAGTTTGTATAAACTCCACAAACATAATAATTTACCATGACGAGGATAAATCGAAATACAATAACACACTGAAACACGAGCGCTCTCACTGAATACCAACCGGGTCTGAGTCTGGTCTGCACTGACTGAGCGAACAGAGCCCGCCAAACCACTCCTCCTCGTGACGCAATATGACGCGATTATTTAAAAAATGCGTTTTTTAAACGGTCAAAGAAAACTTGGCCTGGATGCTGGTATTGAAGCACAACATTTCCTCAAATAAATATATTATTGTGAGTAATAGATTAATTCGATATAAAAATAGATCTCTCTTCTATAATAGTTGGTATGAAAATAATATTATAGTAGTTAGACAACTTTTAAACTCATGTAATTTATCTAAATCTTATAGTGAATTTGTGGATAAATTTGGGTTTCCAGTCACACTAAGAGTAAGCTGTTGTTTTATTATATGTAAGCAAGTTATACATTGTGTAAGAACTTGTGGAAGTGATTATTGTGAGGCAATATATGCTAAAGACAGTGTGTTTCTAGGAGACATTGATATTCTGAAACACAGTTGTACTAATAAACATATTAGGAATATTTTAACAGGTGAAACAGCTCCTCATAAAAGCTCATCGTGGATCAGTGTTATTCAGAAATATAAACTGGAATAAAGCTTGGTGTTTTTTTGAAGCATACTGTTCAAATAATAAAGTAAAAGAGGTTACATTTAAATTTTGACTAGGTATTTATCCAGCTAAAAGTGTGTTTGAGGGGTTTAATTTAGATATTGATTATTCATGTGATTTTGTATATACACAAAAAAAAATTGGGGTGGATGTGGAAAATTTTATTAGAAGGAAAACAAATGTTACAATAAAATAAAATAATTTTGAGATATGTATTATTCCAATGAAAGTACTACTGATATTTAACTTTTATTGTACCGTTTTTATTATTTTGGGAAATTTTCATATAAGAAGATATGGTCAGGATCCAATTCAAATTGTATACATTTTCTTCAGGAGACTAATATAAGGATTATCGCACCAGTCTGGAGAACATTGTCAATAAGAAAGCAAGAAAGACTCGCCATATCTTTAATGAATATACATGTTTTTTATTATTATTATTTAGTAATCAATTTGCACACTCTGGCATGTTTGTTTGTTTTTCATTTTGTTTTTTAGTTTGTATTTGGATGTATTAAGATGTACAATTTGTATACTATTATTGTATACTGCTAGAGTTCATTGGATAATAAAAAAAATAAAAACGGTCAAGGAAACTCACGTTTTTGACTACATTTGTGCCCTCATGTCTTGTAAAACAATTTAAATCATGGTATTTTTTATATTAATTTTGGAAGAAAACCCCCCTGCAAAATGCCTTTTAACATTTCCACTGTTTCTGCTCTTAATTAACACTCTCATTTGTCTCATCTAAAGTTTCAGAAGAGATCTCAATAACATCACACACTGTGTTCAGACTTTCCTCCTCAGCTAGAGACAGTAGTGTTCACTTTATTACTTCATTCACTCATTCCAGCAATTTTGTGGATAGAAACTTTGATAACACTTTATTTTACAGTGTCATTATTACACGTTACATAAACTAAGCCCTCATCCTAACCCTAAAGTAAGTACATGTAGTTAATTACTCAGGACTTAAATGTATAATTACACTGTAATACTGACACCTTCAAATAAAGTGTAAACTAAACTTTCACCAGTATTCTGCCAAAATAACAGCTTGATTTGAAAGGGAAAAATGCAAAGCATAAATATTAGTAGTTAAAACAAATATGTTTGAATTTTACAGTACAATTGAATGAAATGAAATATACTTTGTCACTGATAGAGAAATTTGAGAGTCTGAATACTAGGATACTCTTTCAGTTCATTTTCATCGAAGTTCGAACAATAGTAAAAACAAATATGTTTGAATTTTACAGTACAATTGAATGAAATGAAATATACTTTGTCCCTGATAGAGAAATTTGAGAGTCTGAATACTAGGATACTCTTTCAGTTCATTTTCATCGAAGTTCGAATTATAGTATCATTGATTTTGATTTTACAGAAAGATCACCGTACCACGTGGACAGACCACATCTGATCACACTTTCTAGTACAGATTGGTAAAACAGGGACATCATTTTCCTATCAACTCCGTAAAACCACAATCTTCGTAAAAAATACAATCTCTGGTGTAGTCAGAAAAAAACTTTTATTAAAAACATTAACCATAAAAGTAATAATCTGTAAATTCATATAAAGAGAAATTATAGTTTTTTTACAGGATTATTCTTTTGTTTAATTGGCTTGAATGTTAAATTACTTTCAATTCTATGTAAAAAGACAAAAAAATCACATATTTAAAATTAAGACAACTATGTGTTTTTTTACTGTGAAACCTTAAATTTAAGGTAAATACATGTAAAAAAAAAAAAAAAAAAAAAAAACAATCGTAAAAAAACGGTAAAAAGTCTGGCAGCAAAGTTGCCAAACACTTACCGTCAAATTACAGTAAAAAACCTTAAGTTATTCTACGGAATAATTCTGTTTTTTTAAATACAGATATTTACTGTAAAAATGTTCTGTATTTTTATAGTTCCACTGCTGTAGAATGAAAAGAAAATCTCATTAAAAAATGTCTGTAGAACGTTAAACAAATGAATAAATCTGCATATAAACTGGAAATTATTGCAGAAATACATTACAATTATACAATTAAATGAAGTCTTCTGTTTTTACACAGTATTCTTTGGTAAATTCATAACATTATCAATTACATCCACAAGAACTCTCCGTCAAAGTACAGATTTTTAGATGTAAAACACAAAAAATTGCATAACATTACTTAAAATACAGTATTTTAAAAGCTTTAGGCTTTTATTTGATGGGATTATCAAATCTATTAATATTAAATTCCTGTTAAATTTTGTTTTTGAACTGTAGAAAAAATAAGATCACATTATAATAGCTTGCAAAGCCATATTTTTTTATAGTCATTACTTTATATAAACAATATTTGACAGTAATTACAAGCATTTATCCAATACATCTACGTACTTTTCCCATTAATGTATGGGGTTTACTTTGAATAAACATACTTTTATAGTAATTACAAGCAATTATCCAATATATTTACGTACTTTTCACATTAATGTATAGGTTTACTTTGAATAAACTTACTTTTATATAATTAAACGCAACTATCCAATATATCTACATACTTTTAATTCAAGGAGTTCACTTTATATAAACATTGTTTTATAATATAGTTTCTGTCGTGTTTTATTTGCCATTTTTTACAATTCCATGGATATCTGTTGAAGGACTCAGTGCTAGGGTGGCCATACGTCCGGATTTTGGCCGGACAGTCCGGATTTTAAGTCCGGCGTCCGGCGCAACCTCAAGCCGGACACTCATTTGTCCTCCTTTTTGGAGTTGCGCTGATTTGTTGAAAAAAATTAACCTATAAAAAGCCTGCATAATGATCGCGGCTCTCTGATGCCCGTAAATTAGTTAAAATCTTTTGGAATCTAGAGCCGCGCATGTGAAACAGTACATAGGCTACTGTATGTGCTCCAAACCGTGCAGCTCGCGGCATAGAGCGAGAGATCTTGCGTGCCCTCAGCGCACCGACCTGAGTGCGCTGGTCGGACCCCGGACCCCGGACCCCGCTGGTCGGGACACCACCACCAAACCCCCCCCCCCCCCCCCCCCCCCCCCCGTCAACAAAATCAACGATCACCAAAATATATGTGTCCACCTTTTTGTTGTTACGGAAATGGCCACCCTACTCAGTGCTCGTTATTATTACTGCGCTCCGGAGACCGAAAGGGGTCTGTTTACATTTGGTTGTAGTCTTTTCGCTTGGTTCTCCGTCTCTCAGTAGGCTAGCGTGAGCAGAGCAACTACTGCAAAGCAGTTGTCGCCATCAAGTGGTCGGGAGTGTGCTAACGCTTCAGTCTCAAATATTGAGCGGAAGTTTATACGCAGTTGTGAGGTATCTGAAAAAATAGTTCCACTATAGTAAATAACACGGATTGAAAGCATACATTGCGCTGATATATTTGTTTTTAATCATCAACGGGCACCACTAACCACTCGGTGAGTTGCACAGTTTTGAAAAACGTACGTTAATGTTTCAGTATGCTCGTAGACTGCCACTCTGAAGCGCTCCGAGGCAAACCTAAAATAGTCAAAAAGTCAAGACAGGACCCATTGTCAAAATTTCTAAGTCCACCACTCTAGTTCATCCAAAACACACTAGAAAATAGACTCAAAGTGTTAAATACCGGAATTATCCTTTAAACATTCAGGGCCCTATCTTGCACCCAGCGCACGATCTGAAACGCAAGTGTCAAAGCGCAAGTAACTTTGTGGGCGGATCCCGGCGCTGTTGCTATTTTCCCGGCAGGATAAATGCCTCTTGCGCCTGGCGCAAATCTAAAAGAGGTTGGTCTGAAGTAGCTTCATTATTCATAGGTGTGGTTTGGGCGTAACGTGAAATAAACCAATCAGAGCGTCATCCAACATACCCTTTAAGAGCAGGAGCGCATGTCGCATGGCGGATTGTTATTATTATGGCGCATTTACCCGGCGCGCTTCAGAATCGGTTCACAGCCGAGGAGATCGATGTTCTCGTCAGGGCCGTAAAAGAAAGAGAAGTGACATTGGGGATGGGACAAACCCACCCAAATCAATAGAAAAAAATATGAGAAAGCTCAACTTAACTGGTAAGTTAAAGAGTAAGGTTTTTAATGTACTTACATTACGGTAAAGGTGATTTCGCAGTCTTCCGATTTTTATTCCTAGTTCTTGACGGACAAAATAATTTGTCAGATGTCCTTATATACATATGTGTCTTGCCACTATTGGGCAAACAGATCTGATCCGTCATTACTACAATTTGCCTGAAAAATTACCAATATACACTGGTAAATGTGTAAGCTAGATTTATGCCTATTTTTTCACATCTTCATGGACACCACAATGATTTCCCTCGTATGGTAATATATTTCCTTGTTATAATGTATGATTTGCAAAAATAAAAACTGCTGCATCTGTGTTGATGAGAGAATCAAAGTGTGTGCGCGTTGTGCACCCGCTACATGGCCAAGCATGCGCGCTTAAAATAGCATTCTGAACAACGCGCAACGCGCCATTGACTTTAGACCAGGTTTTTTTTGGTCAGTGGCGGAATTGTTTTCTGGAAGTGCAAAATAGCACTAGGGAATGTTTGCGCCGAAACACGCCTCGTTTTTGCGCCGACCCGCCCAGGGAGTGCAAGTTCATTTCCTAGTTTACCGACGCGCGTCTGTGGAGGGAAAAGCCCGCTTTGCGCGGGTGCAAAATAGGAATGATACATGCGTCAGTGTACAAAGTCAATTGCGCTGGGTGCAAGATAGAGCCCTCAATGTTTGCCTTTTCATTACTATTTCATTTAACAGTTGAAAATAGATAGTCAGCTCTTGCTACATGATCTGCATTGATCCGCTGCCTGTAGCGAGCAGTCTTTTCTTTGCTTGTTAGTGGGGCCATCTAGAGAAAAAGTATATTTAAACATACACAGAGTTAGAAAAGGAATTGGAAAAAGTAGAATGAATGCTTAATATTCACACATTTCTCTGATAAAAACATAATAATCAAAAAGAAGTAAGCTTAGTCCTCTCTGAAGTAGGATGGAAATTATTGAAATTTAGAAAAAATATGTGGTGAAATGTAGAAAGTTATTTAAAACAACTAAATGCATATAATGAATGAAAACATTTGCATACAGAAACTACAAATACATGATATGTGTTTTCTATCATCAGTGGCGGTCGCCCCACATGATGCTCGGTCGCCCCAGATGATGTTTTCAAGTTTAATCAAGTATAACAGGCTAATGCTAAGCTATAGAACCCAAGCTAGCTTCTTCTCACCACATATCACTGACAAATTTACATTAAAAATAAAGATTTGTGTATAAAACTTATTATTTACAGTTTTAGGTTGGTCGCCCCACATGATATCAAAATGTGACGTATACACTGCAGCAGTTTTAAAGAGGATTTGTTTGTAAAAATGAGAGTGACTACTCACCTGCTAGTTGTCTCTGTGGGACCCTCACCATGAGGCTGGCTGATGCAACATCCTCTTTTAGATGATTGTCAAAATAAAAGTCCCTTAATTGTATTTTCTTGATGGTCGCCCCAGATGATATTTCAGACAATGAACATCTTCGGACAAGATTTGTTTGTTTATTATGATTGAAATGTGTGTACAAATGTTTCATAACTTTGTCAATCAATGGAAAACAAGTTTAAAATTATGCCAAATAGGGTAAGGATTATATTTAAATTATTTTAGTTTGATTTAAAACCAGTTGTCCAAACAGAAGTCAAGGCCGGACGGTCGCCCCACATGATGTTTTCACACTTCAGGTGGCAGAAAATGGCCAATAAGCCAATATTTTTAAAGAAATAAGAGTGGGCATATGTAAAAGGGAGGTGGTAGACATACATGTTATAATTTTATTCATTTTAATGTTTATTAATTGGTAAAAAGTTCAGTCGGACAGAAAAAGCAAGCGTCACGTCTTTGACCCAAATACGTCCGTTACTCTCGGTCGGTGAGCAGCCAGCTGCTGCTTTGCGTTGATTACTCGGTCAGACCTGGATTATTGTATATCTGCCTGTTGAATTCTTAAATTTTGAGCGAATTTTAGTTGATATGTCAATGAAGAACAAAAGCTGGAATATGAACAGAGGAAGGGGTCGTACGTGGTCTGTTGGCGATATCAGGTAAGAAAACATTTTTCAGTCCTTAACAGTCTAACGTTTAGGGAATAGGGATACGGGTAACGTAGTTTGTCATAGGCTTACTGCAACCTCATAAGATAAATAAGTTATCTCTGTGTGTGTGTTTTGTACTGCTTCACTATTAACGTTGCGATATTAGCACATATTTCAATGTGTTAGTACCATCTGACATTGCTGTGTTTTGTTGTTGGTAAGTTAACTTGAGAGGTAAAACAAAGCTTTGGAATGAGTAAAGTAAAGTGATAAAACCGTCATTTATTCATTAGAAGTATGTTTACATAACCTCTTCAAACACTGATAACAATATTGAAAAGATATGTTTACTTTTTTTTTTTAGATCAAGCATTGGAATAAGATGTTTATCAGTGGAGAACACCCAACAGAAAGACCCATTCACCAACTAACGTTACAGTTAGTCAATTTTACTCAGGTAACGTTACTGTTCGAAAACCTACATTGGATAGTATTAAGTGTGATTTTCATACTGTTACTGATAGAAAGTCTGAGTAACTTTCTGTCCTTTTGTCTTTCTTCTGCTGAAGTGGCGCACTGAAAGGGGAGATTCGTGTCACCTTTATCAGTCCTTTCTTTAATCACTGGAAACCATTAGCAGGGAAAGACCCTCAGATGCAGGTAAAATTATTTGATGGGGTTATTTGATTTTGGTGTACCATTAGCTTTTTTTGTGTGTGTGCTGCCCTTTCTATGATACACATTTCTGACGGGATTGCCATGCTTTATGTGTGTGTTTACATTTTTAATCATGTAATAACTAACAGTCTCAAAGATGACATTACCCAGCAAGAAATTTTGCGTCTAAAAGACGTCTAATAGGCCTTTATCACAGTCTGCGTGTCGTCACATCCTGCTCCGATTAGTAGCGTAAAGGAATTTCCGCCTGCGTTATTGTCAATGGAGGGACGGCAGTTTTGAGAAGAAATTTATTCTAACTTAGTTTCACTTTACAATAAACATCAATATTTAAAATAGTTTATTTATTTAGACTTACACAATACCATACTGTCATCTTTAATTCTAATCAATAACATTATCAAAGAGACGCGATTGTCAGCGCTGCCGATGATTAACAAGCAGCGCGCAGTTACTGCCAGAGGAATAATCAAACGGATTTATGTTTATATTTTATGTTATTTTCTTTTTGCATTATATTATCACCTAATATTCTCCACAGTATCACTGCACTCAAACACGGATGATACGTTACGATGATCAAACCAGTTTTTAAATAATTGTCTATGGGCTGGAAATATTCCTTTATTTAAATTTGATGACAACATCGTAAAGTAAGTTTTGACTGAAGGACCGTGTTTTAAGCCTATGTGCATTTTAAAGTAAACCCCATGCCGTGATGAAAAAAGTATGTACATGTATTGGACAGTTGCTTGTAATTGCTATCAAATATTGTTTACATAAAATAAACATGTGTATTTTTACATATATTGGAGAATTGCTTGTAATTACTTTCTATTAATTTGTATACTGTCTATTAATGTTTATATAAAGTGAACCCATACATTGAGTAAATGTCATGTTGATTTATTGGAAAGTTGATTTTAATAAGTATAAAGCAATGTTTATATAAAGTATACCTCATACATTGATGGTAAAAGTATATAGATTTATTGGATAGTTGCCATTAATCAATATAATATATTGTTTATATAAAGTAAACCCTTATACATTAATGGTAAAAGCATGTAAAGTTATTGGAGATGTGTTTGTAATTACTGTCAAGTATTGGTTATTTAAGATAAACCCCCATATATGAATGGTAAACGTATGTAGATATATTGGGAAGTTGCTTATAATTACCATAATAAAAATGTTTTTATAAGGTAAAGCCCCATACATTAAAGGTACAAATATGTAGAAATATTGGAGAGTTGCCTGTAATTATTGTCAAATAATCTTTATATAAAGTAAACCTCTGTATTTAAATGGTACAAATATGTAGAAATATTGGAAAGTTGCTTGTAATTACTGTCAAATAATCTTTATATAAAGTAACACACTGTATTTAAATGGTACAAATATGTAGAAATATTGGAGAGTTGCTTGTTATTACTGTCAAATAATGTTTATATAAAGTAAACCTGCATAAATTAATGGTAAAAGCTTGTAAATTTATTGGAGATGTGTTTGTAATTACTGTCAAATAATGTTTTTATAAAGCAATAACTGTTAAAAATATGTTTCTGAAACTTAATATAACAAGATCTTGTTTTTTTTTGTACAGGATAAAACCAATATTTAACAGAAATTTACTGTAAATAGATTGAATAATGACATAAAATAAAAGTTTAAATCGTTGAATATAATGGTATTGGGCTTTAAATTAGGGTATCTGAAGGTAATTCTACAACATTTTCTGTGTGTTTTACATAGAAAAGTCTTTACTTTGACAAGGAGTTCTTGTAGATGGATTGGATTATCCTAAAAATATACCAAATAATACTGTATTAAAACAGAAGTCTTGTTTTAATTATGTAATTTTAAGGTATTTCTGCAATATTTTTAAGTTTTTATACAGATTTATACATTCGTTTAACATTCAACAGACATTTTTTTTATGATATTTTTTTTTCTTTCTACAGCAGTTTGACTGTAAAAATACAGAAAATGTTTACGGCAAATATCCGTTTTCAAAAAACAACATTTTTCTGTAAAACAGAAAGACTTTTTACCGTTATTTTACGAAAAAACTTTTTACAGTGTGGTTGCACCTGTGTGATTTCTTGATTATAAACTATGGGCATATGATCTCCAATGCCATTGAAAATTTGCATCACACCAATCAACAACTGAATTAATCTCAGAGTAAAAAATAGAAATAGAAAGGGAGTCTTGTTTTTTCAGCAGACCTAAAATGACTGTATCATCCGAGTACTTGAGAATGTGTTTCTGTGATGTAGTCCTACTCGAGCACTCATTAGTGTACAGCGTAAAAGAGCTGGTGAGCCAACAGCCCTGAGGGACGCCAGTGCTGCAGTATTTTACTTGAGATTAACTATTACTTTCACTCTCAGTTCTATTTGTTAAAAATAAGTGATTCCACTCTATAACTGTCGGATTTACATTTATAAGCGTCGGAGGTTTAAAACCAAGTGGATCAAACTATTAATAGCATCCCCTGTTCCTTTTCCGAACTGAAGTGGCTCTAAGTGACTATTAACATTTTCTCTTAACATTGACACCATACACTTCTCAAACACTTCATCACCACTGAAGTAAGGGCAACTGGTCTAAACTCATTGTTCTCGGTAGGACGGGCCGTTTTTGGCACAGGAATTATAATAGACTTTTTCCAAATGGCTGGAACTACTTTGGCATCAATAGACCTTTGAAATATCAAGACCTCACCGGGGACAGTTCCTCTGCACAGACTTTCAGTAACAAAGACGAAATCCCATCAGGACCAGCGGGTTTCTTTGGACACACTTTTTTGAATAATGATAGGACATAAGCATCATCATTTAACACCCGATTGTCCCCTCCAGGGCCGTGCACAGACCTTTTGAGGGGCATGTGCTGAAACTAAAAAAAAAGGCACCCCCCCCCCCTCCCTTTTTTTCCCCAAGTAATCAAAGGTCATTTATATATATATATGAACCAGATGAACCAGAGAAAACAATAATTATATATATATATATATATATATATATATATATATATATATATATATAATATATATATATATATATATATATATATATATATATAATTTTTTTTCTCTGCTTTGCACACATAAAGTTCAAGATTTTTTTTTTTTTTTAGCTATTCTGTTTGGTTTTATAAGCTAATTTGTATTATTTGGTTAACATTGCTCTACCTTCCCCTCGTCTCAATGTCACACATAAACATGAGTCAAGTATTTTTGACAAACTATTTAGAAATATAATTTAAATAATTATGTCCAACTCAATTCCAGATTATAAGAAACATCCAACATGTTTCCGCCTACCTGGCAAAAACTGGCCTGTTTTTTTAGTTACTACTACAACATTACTGTAGTAAAACCATGTTTTACTCCATTTATACATGTGAGGACGAGTGGAGAGTATTGAATACTAGATTAAAAAAACGATATAGCAAATATGTGCATATTAACAGCCTTGAATTAACCATAATTTTATATTATTACCATAAGATGAAATGTTAATAAATTAAGTGTATCAGCAATCATAAATCAAAGAAGAAAATATCTTAAAATTATACGTTACTAGGTGACGAGAATCACTCAGTCGCTTTGTGTAGTTTCAGTACAAAACAGCGCGGGGGCGCGCCTGTGCTTATGATTTTTTGATGTAAAAACAAATTATATGTTGTTGTATTACTTATCACTATATTGTTAACATTTTACAAAAGTCAAACTCAAATACAGTTAAGGGGTTTTTGACCAGCGAATGTGTGCAAATGTGTATTTTGTCCGTCATTAAAACGGTTCCGGCGGCATCATTACATTTTCATCTACTAGTGAAGGTTACTAGTTTGTTGTAGCTACATAGGCGCTCAGTTTTCCCTGTTGTAAAATACATTTGGCCAAAATCGCATTTTATAAAAGATGAAATGCTACCGTGTATGCACAGGCTATTTAAGTGTATGCTATTGGCTATGACTAGATGGAAAATTCTAGCCTAGACCTCTCTCTCAGGTTCCTCATGTCTCAGTCAGACATCAAATAAATAAAATATTAGCTTTTATAGACAAAGTGTTTAGTACTTATTCAAACAACAAGATGTTTACCCTTGCAAAACTTCGTTCAGCTGCTGTCTGCTGTGCGGCTGCGGCGGAGCTTCATTTCATTCAGTCACGACAGCGGGGGCGGAGTTATCAGCTTTACTGACAGTTTGAGGATCGAACAAGATTTACACAAGCTCTTTTTAAGAACTGTCATTGGCTAAATATTTTAAAACAGACAGACAGACGTAAAGGGTGACCAATAGCATTGATTTATATTAAAAAATAATAATAATTAAAAAAAAAACACCACCAAAGAAAGGGCACTTCGAGTGTAAGAGCAAAAAGGGCATGTGCTCTGCACAGGTTGAGCCCTACCTGTGCACGTGCCTGGTCCCCTCGATCAGTAGTAGTAGATCTAGAGTTCAGTTTCTTACTACATTCTTGATCGAAATTTTGATTTTCAAACCTTAGGAAAAAATTGTTCAAATCAACTGCTTTTTGTGTGTCGTCACTCGTAAGGAGAGTCTTTCTAGCTGGTTGCATATTAGTTATGTTCTTCGTCGAATTCCACATACTTTGAGTGTTGGATTTATTAAAAAAAAATATTCTACAATATTTTTTTGTTTTTTTCCCCTTGGAGCTCTTAATAACTGGTTCAGTTCTTTCTGCACAGACTTTAATTATTTCACACAATCGCAATTTCTAAAAGCAGCTTTTTTTTTTCTTATTAATACAATGCTTTATCTATTTAGTAACATAAACTTTGTTGTTGGGACATACAATGACTTGCTTTTTAGTGACCATCTTGGTTTGAGAATTGTACAATGACGTTAAAATAATTATAAAAATACATTTGCACGTTTACTTCAGATGAGCATTAGCAGCTTCCAGCGCTGTCTCTTGTTTTCTTTTTTCCTAATCGCTGTTATGATCATTCGCTGCTCACGTCACTCATTATACATATTCAAAACCCGCTCTGTCTCTTCCAGTGACGCAGCTCCATTACACTTCTAGTTCTGTGTCTGTACATAATAAACACAGACATGTTTCTATACATCAAATATGAAGCTAATAAACATTTAGAGTTAATGATTTCCTTGTATCTTTACAGTAAGTTACTGGCAGCACGGTTGTAATATCTATATTAATACATTACTGCTAAATAATATAATTATAATAATTACTATTAATGATATTTAAAAAATAAAACATAGTTACTAAAGTCTGTAGTTGGTAATATTATAATGCAATTTTTTTAATCAATCAATATATTTAAACTTTAAAAAAAAACTAAACATTTTGGTAGTACTTGTAAATATCTTAATTTGTGTTCTGAAGATGGACAAGAGTCTCACGGGTTCGGGACGACATGAGGATGAGTAAATGATGACAAGATTTAACCTTGGGTTGCTTTAAATATGAAAAAAATAAAAGAAATTATAAATTATTATTGAATCCACGAGGCCATGTATCTGAACAAGATGTCCAGGACCTCCAGCAGAAAAACATGCCCACAACATTAAAGATCCAATGGTTTATTAAATTGTACACATGGGGTACTTTTTAACCTTGTGTGCACCAAACCCATCTAGCGTGTTTGCTGCCAAAAAGCTCTTTTTTTAGTTTCATCTTCTGACCACAGAAGCCTGTGCCGTTTGAAGATCCAGTCGTGTCTGACAACTGAATTTGCTGGAGTTTGTTTTTGGAGGAGCGAGGAGCATTTTTCTTGAAACCCTCCCAAACAACATGTGGTGATGTAGGGGTTGTTTGATTTTTTTTAGTAGGCTTTCTGACCCCAAGACTCAACTAATCTCTGCAATTCTCCATCTGTGATCGTTGGAGAGTCTTTGGCCACTCAAACGTTCCTCCTCACCGTCCATTAAGAAAAAATAGACACACGTCCTCTTCCTGGCAGAATCGTAACATATTTAGTTGATTATAACTTCTTAATTATTGCCCTGATGGTCAAAATGGGGATTTTCAATGCTTTAGCTATTTTCTTACAGCCACTTTCTATTTTGTGAAGCTCAACAATATTTTGCTGCACATCAGAACTATATTCTTTGGTTTTACTCATTGTGATTGATGATGAAGGGAATTTGGCCTTTGTATTTCATATTTAAACTCCTGTGAAACAAGAAGTCTTGGCTGGACAATTCCATGTTCCCAGTCCTCCTGGTGTGCTAAAAAAGGTAAACATTAAAGGTATTGTAGGTAGGATTTTTATAAAAAAAAACTTTTTTCCAAATTTGTTTAAACTTTATATATATATCAATGTATAATTAAAATGTAAGTACTAGAAAAAGAGTATAAAAATCGAGTGACTCTAGACCGTTTAATCTGCACTAAACACAGCTCATTATTTCCATTCGGGACGAAACAAAGCATTGGCTTAGGCGACTGTCACTCTCTCGCAACCATGGCAACCACCCTTTTCGGCAGAAACCACACAGGACCTGCCTACTTGCGCGTACCCGTTTGATTTGAGTAATTCAAGAGGCACGGAACCTAGGAAGAGCAAAACAATGGCAGAGAAAGACCAATCAAAATTCACATATGCAGTTTCGCGAAGGCAAACCAGGCAAAAAAAGGAAGACGGTAACGATACTAGAAAAGGTAATGAACAAAAAGTCTTTGGATAACAACGAAATAAAACGCGTGTCAATATCGGCGTGGCTTATCGGCTGGACAGGTAAATCTTTTTTTTTTTGTATTTTGATCATACATATTTTTTTCTTTATGTTTTCATGAAGCATGTGTCATTAGCACACGTAGCTGCCCAATATAGCTAACATAACATTACTCAGCGAGCCGTAGTACAGACGATAAATAATATATAGGCCTAGCTCAAGATGATAACTATAGTGTTGAATTGTGCATAATTTTGCTTTAGATAACTAAATACATGTTTAACAGATAGTAGGCCTATCTGTTACTCTGTTTATCTGTAATCAAGACATTTTATAAATGTGATGTAATTGTTGTGTTGATTTGTATTTTTTTTTATCACATGACAGGCTGGCTGAAATTATTCTCGATGAATGCTGGCTGAAGGTCGTCCCCAAGTATCTGAATTTCAGGTACATAAGCTACTTTATATAGTTCTATATTGTAAATGGTCAAATCAACTATGTGAAAGACATTTTACTGTAATTGGCGTTGATATGACATGAACAACATTATTATAAAGAAAATATCTTGTATGTATTTTTGTCTAATGTGCACTCAGGTCAACTGCAGATTTGGAGTCGTTTCACAACCACATACTGATCTATGCCAGCAAGCGCTTCTGCTTTTGCCCACCAGTTTATGCTGCTCGTACCATGCTGGCTGGCCTAGACTACAACCATAATCTCCATAGACCAGCCAGGAGAAAAGCTGATGGCACAATTCAGTAAGTTTTGAATTCTTTAAAAAAAATGAATATTAAATTTGAAACTTTTCACTAAGCTGATACACCTTTCTATGTTGTCAGGTATGGCAAGTTGTACAACAAAAAGTCTAGGAAGTGGAGGTTGTACTCATTAAAGGTGGAGAAGGACTACAGCTACATCTCTGACCTACAGCGTGCCATCCTCCTTCGACGGATATCAGCTAATAAGGGGATGCCTAGAAGAAGGACCAGGAAACCTGATCATCTCCGTCAACATGGCGTACTGTCTGGTGCACCTGGGACTTCTATCAACATGGATGCATATCTTGCAATAACCTGCCACTACATTGACGACAGTTATAAGATGAATAGTGTTGTTGGATGTTGAGAAGTTCCCAAACAGGCACACAGCGGAAAATATGGCCCTGGTGAAAACGAATGTCATGATGGAGTGGGCAATCAAGGACAAAGTGAAGTGTCTTGTCACAGATGCAGCAGCAAACATGATTGCTTGTGCAAAAATTCTGCAAGTGAGACATTCAGTCTGCATTGCACATGCACTTAACATCATGGTTAAAAAGTCTTTTGATCAGGTACCAGCTCTGTGTGACATTCGGAGCAAAGTTAAAAAAGTGTTGACCTATTTTCGAAGCAGCACCTCTGCCAAAGAAATGTTGATCCATGCGCAGCAAGAGATGAACAGGCCAGTTCATAAACTACTGAATGAAGTGGAAACACGCTGGAACAGCACTTTTCATATGCTTCAACGGCTGCATGGAGAAAGGCAAACTGGGAGCATCCCGTGCCTCACTTAAAACTGATATAGCTCCAATTCATGCACAGGACTATGAAGCCATACAGCAAGTTCTGTGTGTTCTCGCCCCATTCCACCAGGCCACAGTAGAGCTGTCCGAGGAAAAACCAGTGTCTGGCTCCAAAGTAATTCCTTTGCTAAAAATTATTCACCGTTCATTACAGGTTAAACAACTAAGGTATTTATTTGTATTTGTGTATAATACTCTTAATTATTAAATTATTGAATTATTAAATTTGTATTTTTGCACAGAGTAAATAATTTTCTATTTCATAGGTTAACCATGCCAATAACAAAGGAATTAACTGAAAACCTTATCAGGCGTCTGAGGGAGCATATCTGGAATATGGAGTCGCTCAGTATAATGACCATGGCAATTCTGCTGGACCCAAGGTTTAAAAAGTTGGGTTTCTTTAACCAAACTAAAATGACAGAGGCTGTCAAACGGCTAAAAGCAGAATGTGGTAATGTCATCAGGGCCGAAGATGAAAGACCTTCCACATCATCAAGCACTCAAGTCAACAGAAGCACCATCATCAACCCAACATCCGACACCAAGCTCAAGTATTTATTTATTTTTATTTTTATATTGTATTTTATAATTGTTGACCATTGATGTGTCTTATATTCAATCAATGTACATGTACAGTCACTCCCAATAAACATAATAATAATAATTTCTCACACTTGTAAGGTGGAAACCTTTGACTTCTGTTGGACAGTGCTGTGGAGCAAAGCTCAAATGCCACTTCTGATGCGATCCTAGAAGTGGATAAATACCTTACAGAGACAAACATACAAAGAGCTGAAGATCCACTTGAATACTGGAGAATGCAGAAACATGTCTACCCCCATCTATATACATTGGCATTACAGTTTCTTTGTACCCCGGCCTCCTCTGTGCCATGTGAAAGAGTCTTCTCTAAGCCTGGGGAAGTACTGTCTAAGAGGAGAAATAGACTCAGCCCCAACACTGTGAAACAAAGTTTTTAATTGTTTTTATTAAGAAATAAAAGCTATCACCTTTCTTTCATCCCTACAGTTACAGAAGCACTATAACTGCCAAGTGTCATAAGCACATAAATAATAGATGATCCTATAAGACAATGTTCTTATTCAGTGTGTGTGTGTGTACAGAGAGTGAGAGAGAGAGAGAGAATAGGCCTACATTAAATCTTATAAGCTTATATTATATTGTATTGTCACACTTTAATGGGAAAATGAATTTATTTAATGAACAAATCAAACACAAACATGTAAGGCTTTTATTTGTACACATAACATTGAAACTATGGAGTGTGTTGTGGTTGCTTCATCTGCCAGAGCTTCTAACACAGGCTTCTGGCTGCTTTATTTTAAATAAGCACCAGATGGCGCTGTTCTCGACACTCTCGAAGCTTTGAATCTTTTCCCGGAACAGTCAGGGGAAAGCCTCATTGATTCACGAGGCTTCATTTCCCCATCCCTAACAGGAGCTATTGCAAATTCAAGTCAGCAAAGGGTTAGCTGAGTTATTTAAATACTGGTACCTCTAGTACAGGGGTTCTCAACTCCAGTCCTCGCGACCCACTGCTCTGCATATTGTATATGTCTCCCTTATTTAACACACCTGATTCAGATCCTTAGGATAGACTCTATCCTAACGAGAGTCTACCCTAACGAGCTGAGGATCTGAATCAGGTGTGTTAAATAAGGGAGACTACTGCGTCCCAATTCGCCTACTTATACTACGACCTAAAAGTATGTACTCTTTTTGTGAAGAAAAAGTACATACTTTTGAGTGTGTAGCAAAAGAGTAAGCAAGCTTTGGGACATACTACTTCCTGTCTTTAACGGACAGAACTGCGTGATATGTGTAAGTTACGGTTATAGGTATTTTCCCAAATGAGTTTTTGTCTCATATTTATATCATATTATGTTGTTATCATAGGCCTACAATATCACATCAGCAAGAGTTCCGTTTTCCCGTGCACAATTGCAAATGTGACTTTTATTTTATATAACAGTTAAATTAACATTGTGAGTTACATTTTATAAACAATATTGTCAATATTGTTTGTTTTCCCTTTATTTCGCTGATGAGAATTTCAAAATGAAGCCATAGCAGAGTCTCAATGCAACGGACAGCTATGATTTTTTTTTATAGAATCCGTGTTTTGAA
Source organism: Chrosomus eos (assembly GCA_036326025.1). NCBI lineage: Eukaryota > Metazoa > Chordata > Actinopteri > Cypriniformes > Leuciscidae > Chrosomus > Chrosomus eos. The sequence continues at coordinate 38,528,122 of CM070822.1, forward strand.
CGAATCAATTTAATGATTCAATGAACAACCACTTGCTTCTCTTCCGAATGAATCAGTTTGATCAAATCGGTTGAATGAATGACTCCCTCAACTCACTTATTAAGACAGTGACTACCTGCAGTTTTAGTATCACATTTAACCTGTTAAGCTTCACCCCCAATTTTGAAAAATCCCCAGAAATGGCATACCCAAACTGAAACAGATACAGTTCATGAACCATTTGTTCTAAAAGCACAAGTATGATCTCATTTGAAAGCTGACACCTGGCAGTTTATTACAAATGTAGAATTAATTATTGTCATAATGAAAAATAAATGTTATAAATAGCTTCAAAGTTTTGTCAAGTTATTAGAAATTTATTTTTATGAAATATTTTCATGAAAATAAAATTGAAGTTGGCCCTGTAGCAATCTAGAAATGCACTGCAGCTAAAGCCACATGTCTGACCATTATATATTTCAAATCTGAAGATGATATGTCTAAAACTCTTTATTTAGTTAAATGTTTTTCAGGATCATGTCAAACGACTTTATTTTGATTAGACTCTAAAAAGCAAACTGATGTTTATTGTCATCTTCTAAGCATCTATTCAGTCTATTTTCTCTATTGTGTTGTGGTCTAAACGATCTCCATACAGTGTCAGTCTCCCCTGCACACATTCACACCTCTCCAGCCTCTGGTTATTGCTCTAAATATGCTTTCTTTTGTCTGCATTATAATTACTAACGACTGGCTATTCACACTGTTTCAACCCCTAATCTCTTTTAGGGAAAGTTCTCACAGTTCTCACCTTACATTTAAAACTATATAAAATGACCTTCTTGAAAAAAGAAACATTTCAGCAAGCAGTCCTATTTAGAAATATTCATAAATATAACAGCTAGGTAGCAGGTGCACCAAGGGCTAGCTAGCATGTTAGCTTAGCACATCATCAATACACGACAATTTATGAGATTAAAACCATGTTTGTGCTCTAAAACTTACTTTATAGCACAAGTCGAGTGTTTTAAATAACCTTCTGTGCTCTGATTTGGCTTCAGATAAAAAAATCGGACAGAAAATATAGTATTTTATAGTATTCTTCACGATTATAAAGTCTATATCGATTAGCATTACATTATAAATATAATCTATTATTATGAAAAAACCTGACATGGCTCGAAGAACACAGGTAAACCAAATATCATTGCAATCATGTTTATTGTCTTCAAAACATCTTTATCTGCATGTTACAGCGATCTCTGTTAGTGTTTACGTCGTGATGGACTTCCTGAAATGTCACATGATATGATTCTTCTTCGTGTTCCATATATGGAGTCCATAAGTGCACAGGGCGCCCTCAGGCTGCCAGTATGTATTGAAAACACAGTACATCAGAGTCTCCAGCGCTCATAATGATTAAATCGACGCATTTGGGTAGATATTCAATAAATATGATTCCTGTCTATATAAATCTGATGTAAACCTATGAGAATCTATCAATATTTCTCCAAATCTGTACACTTTTGAGCTAAAAGCCCTGATGGACGTTGTTTTGTCAAGCTCTGTCGTGACGATCTCACTGGAGTTTTTTTCTGAATGGAAGCGGCTGACGCTCATAATTCATATTAAAGGTATCGACTCATTTTTTGATTACATAACTCCAGACACAAATTAAGACATAACTGTCACTATAAGATTCTCAGAATACAATAGTGGTCAAATACTAAACCTTCAGTCTTATATCTTTTTAATGATGTATAGTTTGTCAAGGTATTAACATTGAATCTGATAGTAACTTTGAACGATTAAAAAAAAAAAAAAACGCTCAGAGCGCCCTCGCTCTGGCGAAGGTTAAGAGGTTAAAGTAACCTTTAATTAGAATGTTAAATATGAACTGATTTCTAATTTTAACGGTCTCATAGCTTTATTTATGCAATTTTAAATGCAGTGTAAATATATTAATGCCAGATCTGATGCCACTTCTGTGTCACCTCTGCATTGCAAAGATGGATTTTAATTTAATGATTTAATTTGACTGGTAACAGTGGTATTGTGTAATTATTCTAATATAATTTAATTTGAATGTTAGAATTTGACATAAAAGTTGATGCATACATCTACAAATGTCCATATATAGATGTAAAATGTCCCTGGAAATCTATTTAAGGTGGGAAATATTACCTTTAAAGGTCCCCTGACATAAAATTTTCACTTTCTGAGGTTTTTTAACATTAATATTAGTTCCCCTAGCCTGTATTTGGTCCCCTTGTGTCTAGAAATTTCAGTCGGTGTAAACCGAGTTTTGGCTATCTTTCTCTTCTCTGCATCTCAGACGGGCTGATCTTGAATCTCCTCGTTATTACGTCATAACGAGGAAAGGTTACCTCCCCCTTCTCTGCTTTGCCCGCACAGAGAATTTGACCCGCCCATGAGAAAACGAGCTAGGAAGTACAAACGCGCGCGCGATTATAGTTTATCCTTGAAAGATATCATGGCGTGTGACCGATCGAAGCACAAAAGTTGAATAGAGAGATATAATGGCTTGCAAATGAGCGAAGCATGGCAGTTGATCAGTGTTCGGATGTACAAATGAACACAAAAGTATTTTTTAGTTCCTTCATCCGAGCCTCTGAAGAAACAATGGGTTAATTTTATTTTCTCTGGAAATGCGCCGACACAACTTCCCAAAGTTGGCTGGTCCAAACATTTCACCGACGACTGTTTCCTCAACTTGGGACAATACAGAGCTGGCCTCGATGAACGTCTGAAAATAAATCATCGAGCTACCAAGCAACAATTCAAGTTCAAGTTCAGACAGGTAATCTTTCTCTCAAAATCGTTCAATACTGTTTATGCATCAGTAAATCAAGCCAGTGACTAAAATATCACCTTCACATCGTTTCTTTTAGTAGGATGAAAATAATCTTATTTAAATTGTGAACAAATTATATACAGAAATCGATCAAAGAACAATTTTTCACACAGCGCGAGTTTATCTGGACAACTCGTTATGAAATCAATGACGCCCGTTACTGCAGAACGAAGCTCTGTATTTACATCGTGTTTGCATGAAAGCATTAGAGAGAGTGCAGAAACTGCGTTGTCTCGCGATCAATAGACTGTCATCTGCTTACTCAATGCTCATGCTCATCACAGCAACATTTTATGTGATGGGAAGATCTAACTACTTAAAAAACTTCTCACGATTAGTTAATCTCGATAGCTGTATTAGTAAAAATGTATAATAGCAGTAGTAAAGGTATTCGAAAGACTTTCACATGTAATACTTAGCTATTTCATATGCACGCATGTCAGCCAATCACAGCAGTGGCCGGTTACACTGAATCCACAGCAGCCACGCCCCTTCAAACAGAGTGTTCAAATCAGAGGCTAAAATCAGGCTAGGAAAAGTGCCTTTTATTTCTAAATTATGACTATTTTTGATCTAAAAAACATACTAACATTATAAGGGCAACCCAGGAAATATTATAAAATAATAAAATAACCCCATGTCAGGGGACCTTTAAAATATCGAGACATATTTTGTCAGTATTGCACTCCTCTAATGCATGGTACTAATTTTGATTTCTTCAGGTCTTAAAAAGGTCTTAAAAAGCCTTAAATTTGACTTTAAAAAGTGTGCAGAAACCCTGTACGAAGGGTCTTCCACAAGGTTCAGTTTTGGGACTCTTGCTTTTCCTAGTTAACATTAATAATATTTGTGATAAATTTAAATCTTATAAGTATCAGATGACACAGTTCTGTACTCCTGTGCCCCTACAGCTGAGTTGGCCTTTTTACATGTGCAGGCAGATTTTGACATCCTGCAACACGCTCTATTAGATTTGAAGCTGCTGTTAAACCCCCACATAAAACTAAAGTTATGTTTTTTACTACTGGGCGAACAAAGCTACCATCCCTCTCCATCACGTCACTGGATGGAGTCTGTATCCAGTCTGTAGACAATTGTGTAAAATTCACATTGGGTTTTCTGTACAGGCTAAAGTCCTGTTTCTCCTTGGCCTCACGAAAACGCTTAGTTGCTAGCCTTTTTCTGTCACAGATTGATTATGGGGATACTATCTACAGATTTGCCTCTCTGTCCACCTTGTCCAAACTTGACCCTCTTTATCATTCAGCTCTCAGATATGTCACTAATTCTAATTTTAGGACACATCATTGTATACTGTACAGTTTGGTAGGATGGTCATCTCTTTATTTGCGCAGGCTCGAACATTGGTATATTTTAATTTACAAGGTTATTTTAGGAAAACTTTTAAATTATTTAAACAGGAAATGTTTATCATTTCAAAGCCGTCATAATCTCAGGTCATATAACTGGCTACAGTTCAAAGTGCCTGCTATCAGAACAGAGGCTGGAAAGCTAAGCCTGTTCTATTATGGCCCTTGGTCATGGAATGATGTGCGGACTAAACTCAAACTACAATCCCTCATCTCTCTAAATGATTTTAGACATAGAATAAAGGAGGTGGTCACTGCTAATTGCAGCTGCTTTGCCAATTCTATTACCACTTAACTCCTTATAAAACCTATGAACAGTACTATGTAGAGTATTGTGTAATACCTAAATGTTTGTGTTGCTGTGCTCTGTCTCGGTGTTGTATAACATCTTGTTGTGGAGACTTGTTTTGCTGTGTTTTCTGTTGTATCTAATGATGATGTTGTGATTGGTTTCTTATTGTTGTTTGATATTTGTTTAATCTTGCTATCCGACCATGTCTTGACTAGGTCTCACTTGTAAAAGAGGTTTTAACCTCAATGTGACTTTCCTAGTTAAATAAAGGTTAATAATAATAATAATATTGCACAGAGAATAAATAATTTCAATAATCGCCGAATTGCATGAGCTATTTATAAGCTACTGATCATATCGAAGCTAGTACAGATCGGATAATTGAGCAGATATTCACAGTGTTTAACTGTTAGGCCAACGGGTTTTTGTTTTTTTACGTTACTATTAATACTGCTTTATTGTGTACGTTGCATTTTCATGGTCATGTTTAAGAGCTATGAGTAGGCCCAGATTATTAACGTTACACTGCATCATTCAAAGGTATTTAATTGTTTGTTATGTGTAGTGTTGTTTTTGGCGTCCTGTTTTAATTTTAGTTTTAGTCTAGTCTTTGTCTCAAGCTGTCATTTTAGTTTTTATTAGTTTTAGTCACGTTCATACTCTTTTTAGTCTAGTCTAGTTTTAGTCGACGAAAACTGATGACATTTTAGTCTAGTTTTAGGCGACGAAAACTGATGACATTTTAGTCTAGTTTTAGTCGACGAAAGACATAGTCTAGTTTTAGTCAATGAAAATTGTATTTTAGTCTCTTTTTAGTAATGCAATTCTATTTAACCCAGTCAATATGTATACCTAGTAGTAGGGTGACCATATTTTGTCCTGAAAAAACAGGACACTCGGCCCGGCAAACAGATAGGCCTACTCAAATGATACTCGAAGTTTACTCAAAGAAACCTTATTAATTTCAATACATTTAAAGTAGGTTTTGCTTTAGGAAAAACTTTTTAAATTATTTAAACAGGAAATGTCCTATAAAAATTTCAACCCTAATCTCAGTGTACATATAACTGTTACAGTTCCAAAGTGCCTCTATCAGAAACAGATCTGATAAGTTAGCCTGTTCTATTATGGACCTTGTCATGATATTCAGGAGCTAATCAACTACAATCCCTCGATCTTTTAAAATATTTTAGACATAGAACAAAGGAGGTGGTCACTGCTAATTAAGTGCTTTGCCAATTCTTTTCACTTTATCTCCATAAAACCAGAATCATTCTATGTAGACGTATGTGTGTCTTACCTAAACTGTTTGTGTTGCTGTGCTCTCGTCTCGGTGTGGTTAACCATCTTGTTGTAGCGAACGACTTGTGTTGCGTGATAGTTTGCGTTAGTATCTAATATGAGTTGGATTGGCTAATATTTGTTTGATATTTGTTTAATTGTGTATCGACCAGCTTGATCGGGTCTCACTTGCAAACCAGAATGTAAACCAATAGCACGAGCTGCTCCTAGTTAATACACACCGCACCCATACATACACAGAGTATTGTGAAACAGCGTAACTCACGACTGCATTTCTAATAATGCGCGAATTGGCGAGATGTGAGCGCCTGGTTTACTAGCTCACTGATGCATGATGAAGCCAGGACAGAATGCGGATACTATGAGCAAGATAATTATACATTGTTTCTGTTTTGGTCAACGGGTTTTTGTGTTTTTTATTTTTAAAACATGCTGTTATTTGTATTCGCAATTTTACATGATCATTTATTATAGTCATGCATAGACCCAGCATTATTACGTTCACTGCATAATTCGGACGGTATTTAATTTGTTGTTCATGTGAGAATAATATCTCTAGTATGCATTATTTTTGAATAATTTAGTGGCCAGTTGTGAGTTACTTCCTTACTTGTGATCAGTCGCATGACGGGAAGGTCCTGAAACACTTTCTTCCCTTTTCTTCATTTCATGCTGTATTTGGACCATAGCATATTTGTCCCGATTGCACGCATTAATGGATGGCCAACTATGCCAGAACACAGTCTCACACTGAATGCCATCTATACACAAAGAAAATATATATTTTATTCAATATTTACTGTATATTGTAAAAAATATTGTTTTATAGATAAATTGTTATATTTATATTCTTAGATAGAAGGACAATCATCATAGGTTTTCGTTGGAAACGAGGACGCTTTGGTGAGACCAATTCTGTGAGTGAAGACCAAAGATACTAACTTCACCAAATCTTTGTTTGTTTCATTATTATAGCCTACAAAAAATGCAAATAGCTCTTGTTTTAATTTTTCATGTTTGTTTCTTATTTGGAAATTGCCATAGTTGTAGTATTTCATCCTTACTGTTAATTGACATAGCCCCGCACTTACGTTTCAAAATGCGGCAATTGCGGCTGTTTTGCTAAATGCCCCTTGCGCCACCTGGCGGTCATTTCGCGAACGACTTTGAAATGCGACTAGTTTATTTTTGGCACGAGTCGCGGCGGTAATAGGCATTCTGGTTGGCTACCTACTGTAGATATGGTTATATCATGCTAATTTTCAATGCTTGATTCAGAGTAGTTGACAGACAATCAGACATACATTTTCTGTATATGAATGAAGTAGTTCCATGTTTATTCAAAATTGTTAAAAGAGTCACTGCAGGGTCTATTTCACATTTTAGAAACTATTTTATAATTATTATAATAGTATTCCTTATATTTTCCTTGTATACAATCACAATGGATTTCAATTTACCATCCTCTGTAGCGCTTTCAAAACGCCTTGGTCGCTTTTTGCGCTCTTTTCTTGATCATTTGGGAGTCTCCATCGGTTTCAACATTTGAGAGCTCCTCGGCACGCTTCAGGTACTTCAAGGCTTTTTGATAATTTGCTAAAAAACAAAATTATCATTAAACGACAAATTATATGGAAGCTAGTACTTTTGGTGGAGTATTAATTTGCAGAGAGAGAGAGAAAATGGATATTAGCCTAGCTTAACCAATATGGTTGAGTGAGTGTGTTGATATGGGAATAGATGTAAAAAAAGAACAGGCTAGGTAACAAACAGGCTAGGTATGTGTGCATTATGCATGACCTGTTGAAATACATCAGTGAGTTATTAAATGTAGTATCAGACCTTTTATTTTCTGGTCACAATATTGACAAAGTAAATATATCCATGTGAAAGAAAATTAGGTTATAAAACTCATCATGAGTCATCACTTTTTATTTTGATAACTTTGTTAACTTAATCAGTTAACATTAGTTTCTAAAATGGTCTGAAATACTGGCTAGTAATGTGCAGTAAAAATTAAACTCACTTCATGCCTTTTAACAGGTGTTCATTGTAATTACAATTTCACAGTTAACTCTTTCATGTAAAGGTTTTTTCTAAAATTCTTATCTTGTAAAGTTTCCAACTTTTCTTATCTGGCAGTTCTCCATTTTTTGCCGCCTTTGATGGCTCAGATAGAGGCCAGTAGCAGCTCAAAACCTGTTTGTTCATGTAGACAAATACCCAATCACAAACCAGTCAAAAAGTGAAAAGTGTATAATATAACAATATCTGTGTAGTCTTAGTACTTTATAATTTTAAGGCACTGTATATATATATTTTTAATGATACACTTACAGATATTTGACAAAGTTGATTTCCTGGAATCAATCCTGATGTATCATGGTTTGGTTTTAGTCATTCTTGATTAATAATATTAATTTCTTCATATTAACAGGGTTGTATGATTTCCTAATTTGTCATCCACATTCATCTTTTTCATAGGGTTGAACAATGTCCATGATCTGTGTGTAAAATGTAAAGAAATATAATCATGTCCTTATCCACATGATGTTCAGTCATGAGTTATGACTGCGATTTGATAGTCTCCTAGTTGTTGTCTCCCTTGCTTTGCCAACATAGGAACCAACGATGCGAGAATCGCAGGGTTCTGTATAGGGGGAAGCTGTGTCGTCATAGATCCTACATAGTAGTGTTTGTTTTTCCGGTCCAGGTCTGGTCAATTCCAAAGAAATGGTTTGGTCTTGTACACTTGATCTGTACCTCTGGTGTTCTCTTCTGCATGCTTGTTATCTGAGCCAGTGGCTTTCTTCCAGACTGAACCATTCTTTTCAGTTTTTTGTTGAAGCTTTCAAATGCGAAAGCACTGCATTCATAACATTAGACTTTAATTAGTCTCAGACTAAATATTTTACAAACACTGAATCTTGTAGTGACACTATTTACAAGACTACAACTAGATTTTGCGTGCATATGACGTCATCGCAAACGTGCAAACTGTTTTCATGATAGAAAACAGAACGAGGGTCAATCTTTTTTTTTATTTTTTATTAATTCGCTGCTATTATGTGCAGTTGAGTGAACAAAACGGGTTTACTGTGCGTGTCACATAAGGTGGACTACTGCTGCTTGCAAACGGACTCTTTTGAGGAGACAGTGGATTTCCAACTTTGTTGCCCTGATTCCACGCACAATGCACGAATACACTGCAGGCTCACTCTCGCTCGTGGTATCCAAGGTAAATCATCAACACTATCATCCCTTACAAGTGTTTTATTTAACTGAATACATCACAATAAGCTAAAACTCATGCGCAGGTTACTTTACTTCCTGAACAAGTGCGTACCCGAGTCCGTGTTGCTTTCACATTCACGCGAACCGCGGCACGGTTCGGGAGCAACCGTTTTTTAACCAGATAACAGACTTCTTTTCTTTTCCACTCTGTCGTGGTATGAATGGCAGTTTACATCAAAAAGACACGGCTGCTCTGCCCACAGCTCGACAAGGCGCTCCTCTTTATCCATGGTCCATTTTTGCCTAGGCTGCTGGTTGTGTTTCCACGTCCGTCGACATGTTTCTTTATTGTGACTGATGGCTTCCTGTTTTCTGAGAACGAGTTTATTGGTTGTTGATTGTTTTACGTCACTATGACTACGCTAAGACTTGCGATAATATCAAACATGTTTGATATGAAAGACTAGAGAAAGACTGGCATAAATCGGGTCGCCGACTGCAGATTATCACCTCACATTTAACGATCGAGACGACGGGAGCGCGCCGAGACTCCAGTTAGATTCCTAAAGACTGCCGGTCTTTAGTCTAGGACTGTGAAAATCCTTTGGTGTACGCCCGGCATTAATATGCTGCCGCGAATGGTTATGTGAACAAGCAAATCCACAAAGAAAGAATGCTAAAACATATAATGTACACTATTTAGATGTCTCATCTAAAATTGATGACCTCTCATGAGTAAAAAATAAAACTTTAGGACTTTTATATGGCCTTACATTTTAAACATTTAATTTAAGCCTTTTAAAGATGAACTGAACTGAAATTTGAAAAAAGGTGATATAACAGATGTATTTTATTTATTATCATCAGTGTTGTGCAAGTTACTTCCAAACTGGAATACATTATATATTACATGTTACTGTTATTTAAAAGTAATTCATTACCTTACAATATTACTGTCTCAGAATTGTAATGCGTTACATTACTCCTGTATTACTTTTGAGTTACTTTCACCAAAATAAATATACAGAAGTAGAACTTAACATTCTAAAATGACTAGGGCTTTAACGATATGCGATATGAAACCGAAATCGCGACACTCAGATCCACAAACCTGCAGAATCGCGACACACCCCTTCCAACTCCCAGTGTTATCCATACCAGATCCAATGCTACCACATCTTTAAATTACTATTAGTATTATTTGAAGTTAACTTAACATTATAAAATACGTAGACACCAAAAAACAAGTTGAGGATAAATTATTTAAAATTTGGGAATTCCAGCGTTATGGACATGACATTTAGGCTACTGTCAAAACTTGAAAAATAAATTCTCAGAAAATGCATTAATACACCAAAATATTAAAAAGTCTGTTTATCCATAGGCTCCTCCCTGAAAGGAGTCCAGACATTAGAAAAATATCAGTCTACACATGCATTTTATATTTAAGGAAATAGACAGTCATGCGTGACAAAAAAAAATCTTTAACTTTTAGGAGACAACGATTTTTGTTGTTGTAATTTTGTGAATTACACTGCGCAAATCGGATGAAGAAGGGTTGGCTCTCCACAGACAGAACATAAAATATTTATTTTATTTTATTTTTCGTGTTCGCATTTATGAGGAAAAAACAATGTTACAGACGTGACAGTTCTCCGTTACGGACGCGAGCGCTCTGAAGCGGCACTAAAAGAATGCTTTAAAACTACAACAGAGACCTTACACAGAATGACACAAAGCCTTTCTTTAAAGTGAATTTCGTTTTGTATTAATTGTATCTTAATTTTAATCTATGTTTCATCAACCAATTATAAACCAAAATATAAATAAGAAGTAGGTTAAATATAGCAGACGATTATAAATAGGCCTAATCAGGACACGGAGGACAATGAATTCACTCATAAATGAACCGAAACTCAGCGCATAGTTTGCCTATTCACGGACCTGAAAATAATATATGTATATTGAAATGTCTACTTGTAAAACAGAAAAATTCAAAACGAAAGAAAACAGACTGCTCTCTGCTTATGAAATGAAATGTGCATTTCTCTCTGGCGCACTCCTACTGCGAAGATCGCGAGTCAGCATCGTCAACTTCATCCTGCCTTTATTAATAAACAAGTAAAATGTCTCCTTGCTATATTTGACATATTCATAATCATTGCTTTTGCCGGTTCTTTGTGACAGCTCTTGCGCTTCAACGCAGACAACGACGCAGAAGTATAAATCAGCCTTTAGGTGCTATCGGCAGCGCCGCTGCCCTTAAATTAACGCGTCACCACCGCATCAAAAACATGATTGCGTGATGAAAACATGAAAAACACCAAATAAACATAGCCTAACTGTTTAGAAAGAAAACACAGAACGAATAGCCTAATGCGCATACGTCCATCTCGCGAATGCACAGTCTTCTTCATGCCATCTTCACCATTAGCCGCTTCTCCACTGGCCAGCGCGAGCACAGAGGCCGAAATCATACCTCACGGCACTCCTGTAAAAAATAAATCGCTATGCAAATATATCAGACACTGCCATATAGTTTTTATTAACAGACTTGGACACCACACGCGGCTATTGAATGACCACGAACAGGTAATTTAGCCTGCTTGTCTCGCGGTCTTGCTGTGTAGGCTATTTTTTTTTTTTTTTTTTTACAATTAAAACTAAAAGTCTGTTGTAACTTGTAACGCAAGCCTTACTGAACATGTACCGAGTAAAATATTACTGAAAATTGATTAGTAATGCCTTACACTACTGCGTTACAGCAAAAAGTAATATGTTACTGTAATGCATTACTTTTGTAACGCGTTACTCCCAACACTGATTATCATTGGTACAATTATTAAAATGGCAGAATTTGTTCAAAGGGATAAAACTGTACGTTGAAAATGTTGTTTTTGTTACACGGGCGCCACCATTTTGGATTTCAACATTCGGCTACGTCACTGGCATGGTAGGCTACTCCGTTGCCAACCAACACCAGCAGAGCAGCCATAGCATGTAAATAGTCTGAGGCTAGCTGACATGGCTGAGGAAACATAAACCAACCGATCTAGGGGGGGTTCATACTGTATTGCCCCTGGCTGTAGTAATGAATTGTATAGGGCTAAGGCAGCTGGGGTTACGATACATTTTCACAGGCTACCTTTAACAAGGAAACTGATTTTATTTGCCTGGTAACAGCCAGTTAAATATTGATCAGTTAAACTTAAGAACTTATAGGCTATACATGATGATGCATATGGCCTACTATTTAATAAGGTTTTAAAAAATGCCCCAGGAAATCAATTTATAGCAGAAATGTCACCTCTTTATGGAAAAGTTTCTTGCTGTCAAAATTGTTTTTGGAAGATACATTAAAAAAGCAGTTAGCTTCTGTAAACGGATCTACAATGCATGACATATAACGTGGAATATAGCCATAACACATGTCTCTCAATAACAGTGTTTACATGTCTCTCAATAACATTGTTTTATTTAGAGTAACAATTTTAACAGCTTTAAAAAACTGTTGAGGAATTAGCTGAATATAATACATCTGTATAACAGTGATGTATGCATAAAGGGAAAAAAGCAAGCTTTACAAACTTTTTTGTAGTAGTACATTAACATTAAGGAATGTTTTCATTAAACAAATTTAAAGCAAAAAACAATACAAAAAGTTAAAGATTAAGTGTATGAGCAATCACGTAAAATTTGGTAAAATAAATTGTCATACATGAGCAATCATAAAATTGGATAAAAAAATTGTCATACATGAGCAATCATGTAAACTTGGATCAAAATATTCTCATACACATTTATATAAGAAACAACATAATTGTCTTAATGTTTATAGTGTAATAACTTATGAGTTATTAAAGAAACAAATCTGAACATTAATGTATTCAAAGCAAACATTTTTGTAAAGTGTGGAAAGGTATTTTTGAGCAAATTTCTTAGTTAAATTGAAAAAAAAAACCATATATATATATATATATATAGGAATGTTAGTGTAATGCGTTGTGTGTGTTAGAGTCTGCGAGTGTGGTTAGACTGCTTTTTTTTATTTATTTATTTATTTTTTTACTTTTTTTTTATTGGAACAAAGAACAAAGTTATCATGGATGTTACAATATCAGACAGTATCACAAAATAATTCCAACATCTTGATATACAATATCCCACTTTCTTCAATGGTTTACATACATAATCCATTTTTCCCAAAACTTGTTACATTTGTCAAATTTGAGCCTTAATTTAAATGTAAGCATCTCCATACTGTATATTTCATTTACGATCCCTAGCCATTGATCCTTAGTTGGAGGGTCCACCTGCAACCATTTACGGGTTATTGCTTTCCTACTGCTTGCTAACAATATTTTTAATAAATATTTATCCTTGTCTAAAACATTTCCTGGTATTTTACCTAAATATATAGTATTGAACGAAAAATCCATCTCTACTGCTATAATTTTCCCAATCTCTGCCACTACTTCTTGCCAAAACGATTTTATTTTCGGGCATGCCCAGAAAATATGATAATGATTAGCCATCGAGGTTTCACATTGCCTCCAGCATGAGCCACGGCTCTGTGAACCGGTATGAAGTGCTGTTAATTTGGGAGTTATAAAAAATCTTACTAAATTCTTCCATCCAAATTCCCTCCAGGATCTTGAGTTTGTGGTATTTGCCTGTATCACACATATATCTGTCCAGTCTTCATCTGTTATTCGTAAGTCAGACTCTTTCTCCCATTTTTGTTTAATGTATATTGATGAATGGTTCTTGGATGCTTGTATACTTCCATACAATCTAGAAACCAGCTTTTTGTTATCTCCTAATGTGTACGCATTTGAGAATAATGTAATTAAATTATGATCTTCCATCAATGTACTTTTAATTGTTTTGTTAAAATAATCTCTGACCTGCAAATATCTATAAAAATCCTGCTTTTCTAGTCCAAATGTTTTTGAAAGTGCCTGATAGCTCTGCAACTTCCCACTAGAGATGATTGAACAGTAAGATGTGATACCTCTCCAAACCCATTGTTTAAATCTCTCGTCTATCCTAGCCGGCTCAAAACATGGGTCAAATGCTATCCAACTTAAAACTCCAGTTTGATCTTCTAATTGCAATTTCTTCAATACTCTGAACCATACCCTCAATGAAAATACAGTCCAAGTACTCAATCTGTTATAACTCTTTTCAGCTAGATTTTTATTTCCAAGTAACGACTGTATGGGTGTATCTATCTGTGAAACTTCTAGGGTTTTCCATCTTGATTCATAGCTTGGTATACACCAATTTACTAAGGGTTTCAATTGAGCAGCATAATAATAGTCCTGAAGACATGGTAGAGCTCTCCCTCCCTTTTCTTTTGTCAACTGCAAAGTTTTAAACTTTATTCTAGGTTTTCTGCCATTCCAGACAAACCTTGAAATCATACCATCCCATTCATTAAATTGTTTTTGCAATACTTCCAGAGGCAGTGATTGAAAAAGATAAAGTATCCGTGGTAGCATTTTCATTTTAATTATTTCTATTCGATTGCTCATATCTAATGGGAGCAGGGTCCATTTAGAAATATCAGATTTTACTTCCTTATTAATAGGACCATAATTACTTTCAAAGAGTTTCGATATATCTTTTGTTAGAGTTATCCCCAAATATTTTATTGACCGAGATTTCCAATTGAAATCATATTGGCCCTCATTTATCAAAAGTGCGTACACCAAATTTCGAGCGTACACCTGGCGTACACCCAAAACCACGGTGACTTTGAGATTTATCAATATGGACTTTGGCGTACGGCACGCTCAAATCCTACACCAGCTCAGGAGGTGGTGTACGCACGTTTGAGTTAGTGCGAAAATGCGCCGAAAAACCTAACACCACAAAACGCACTGACAAACTAAAAGATATGATATATTATGACCCACTGTAAAAAATAAAAAATAAAAAAAAAAACAGAAAAAGAAAAAACAACAACAACAGCAACAAAGTAATTATAAACTTCAGTATTTATTTTTGTGCAACATGGACTTCGATTTTTAATTTGTATGACTTTACCAAAGCATTTGATTTGTAGGCATATGTATTCCTTCAGTTGCGAGCCTGTACGTTTTACCTGACGCCTCAGGGTAAGGCCCGGGTCGTGCGCACGGACTGGGTTCGGTAATGAAAGGCTTTCAATGACCAACAAATAATTCAGACTGACAAAATAATAAAAATGACATTATTATTCTTTTAAATAATAATAATAATAGTAATACAAATAATAATAACGACATTCTTCTTCTAAATAACAATAAGCGTCATTAATAAAAATCATAAGAATAATAATAAGAATATTACAAATTGTCATGCAATTATTAATGTGAATGAATGGTACTCCACATCACATCATCATCACTATTGTACACCCCAATACATGTGATATGATACGAAATTAAATGCTAATTGTTTCAAAACACGTGCTGTAAAATAATGCATTGTGAGAGGTCATTTGCTCATCCAAACAGCTATTTAAACTGGATTTGCACCGTACACCGTATCAATGATGGCTGACCTGGCGCTTTTAGAAGACGCATATGCGCCCTTGAGAAGGGAAAGAATATTTCAGGATAGGCGAGATTTTATAAATGAATCAGATGAATGGCTGATGAGCAGATTCCGTCTTCCAAGGCATCTTCTCCTGGAGCTGTGCAATAACCTGGAGCCCTACCTTCAACGCGAGACCCGGCGGTCAAGGGCCTTGCCTGTCCCAGTCCAGGTTCTCTCCACACTGGGGTTCTTGGCCACTGGAACCTTTCAACGGGAGATTGCTGACAGGTCTGGCATATCCCAACCCACCATGAGCCGCATGCTGTCATCCGTGCTGGCTGCCATCAGGACTCTCATCCCACACTATATCCAATTCCCATACGACAATGCCCAGCAAACAATGATTAAAAGGGATTTTTATGAGATTGCTGGGATTCCAAATGTCATAGGTGCAATTGACTGTACCCACGTGCGTCTGAAACCGCCATCGGTTAATGATTACGCATACATCAACCGCAAAAATTATCATTCAGTCAATGTGCAAATTATTTGTGATGCCAGACTCCGCCTATTAAATGTTGTGGCAAGATGGCCTGGAGGCACCCACGATGCCTTCATTTTTGAGCACAGCAGCGTGCGCAGACGGCTGCAGGAGGGCGCGTTGAGGGGTCATCTTTTAGGTGAGTACTAAGAGCAAATTTATTTTGCAAAATATATTCGTTTCATAACCTCTCTTTTCCCCTTTAGGTGACAGGGGTTATCCACTTTTGGACATTTTGATCACCCCTGTGCCAAACCCTGTGACGCATCAGGAGCGCAACTTCAACCACGCGCACGCACGAACACGAGCCACTGTGGAGCGCTGCGTGGGGCTCCTAAAAGGTAGATGGCTCTGCCTGGCACACGCGGGGGGCACGTTGCTCTATTCGCCAAAGAAGGTGTGCAACATCATTTTGGCATGTGCCGTCTTGCACAACATGGCTGAGATAAACCGTGTGCCATTTGACGCGCTGGCCCCAGACCCAGAAGTGCCAGTGGAGCAGTGGGAAGCACCACCGGCTTTAGGAGCTGTTCAGCTCAGACGGGACCTTGTTCGGCGGTTTTAATGGTAAGTTAAAATAACACAGACTTCGATTTCATTGGTTTATTTTTTTAAGTTTTCATTTATTTGCTTTAATGTCGTATTTATTGACACCAATGAATGGTTAATTTCGACAAGTAATCTACAAATTTCTGTCTGTCTTTCCAGGACCTCATCCGTCAGGACCCTTGGCCGTGGCGCACGGGAGGCTGGAGGTGGACGATCCTCGGCTTCCCCCGCTTGCACCTGCTCAGGCTCTGGGTGGGGCGCAAGAATAGGCTCAGGCTCCTGTGTGGGCTGAGGGGGAGATGTCTCGAGGGTGCTGGTGCCTGCAGTGCCATCATCTGTCAAAACAATAGAGCAAAATTTAAATAAAATTAGTTAACTATGGACTTATGTGTTTTTTTTTATTGATCTATCACGTTTAAGTTTACTTACCATGAATGTCGTCGGTATCTCCCCCACCGGTGATGCCTTCTAAAGACACCGTTCCGATGAGGGCTGCCACCCGCTCCTCGTTCGGTGTCAGCTGGAGGCTTGGATCTGGTGGTCCTCCCCCGGTCTGACTCTGGCTCCTCTTCAGGGCCGAGACGCGCCTCTTTGTGGCGATCTTTATATCCGACCACTTTTTTTCACCTACAATAAACAAGAAAACTCATGCTTAACTTGATCACTATTGGTCTATATTAAGTAATAAAACATTCTTACCTCTGCTGGAGTGCGCTTCTCAACCCCCACACTATTGACAGAACTCGTAATTTGGGTCCATATTTTGTTTTTGTGGGCGCCTTTAATCCCACTCTTTAAACTCCCAAATAAAACTATTTTATTTCTTTCCACTTCCCTGGTGATGGTATCAATTTCCACGTCGGAGAAGTTTCTCTTTTTTGCCGTCTTCCGTGTATCCATGGCGTAAAATGAGGGCGTGGGGGAAGCGGAGACTTGAATATATAGGGGCGTGTTATTCTAATGACGATCGTTTTCAGCCGCGGCATTTATCAAGGACAGGTATTGCGTACACCTGGATTTCAAAGGTACGCACAGCTTCATAAATCAGGCGGTGAGAGGAGTGTAAGCATAATCTTACGCCAACATATACGCCCGTTTCTACGCAAGATTGATAAATGAGGGCCATTGTCTTCTTGTATGCAGGTTGGGTCTAAAATTATATGTAAGGGTTTGAGTTTTTTGTATATTTATTTTATACCCAGAATATAAATTAAATGTTTTTAAAAGGGTCATCAATTTAGGAATACTCAACTTTATATTAGTCAGAGACAATAGAACATCATCTGCATACATACAGATCTTATGTTCATCTCCTCTAATCAAAATCCCCTTTATCTATGAATCCTCTCTTATTGCTTGGGCCAAAGGCTCCATGAACAGAGCAAACAAAGCCGGACTTAAGGGGCAGCCCTGACGTGTTCCTCTTTCCAAATGGATTGTTTCAGACAAGTGACCATTAATTTTTATCCTAGCTACTGGTGAAGTGTATAATGCTTTAATGCATTGAATAAAATTATCTTTAAACCCGAATCTTGCCAATACTTGATACAAGTAATCCCATCCAACAGAGTCGAATGCTTTCTCAGCATCTAGACTCAGCAACATTGCGCTTATATTTTCTTTTACAACATGACTCATTACTTGCAATGCTCTCCTTATATTATCCTGGGTTTGCCTGTTTTGTATAAAGCCAGTTTGATCAAGATCCACTAACTCAGGGATAATAACCTCTAATCTCTTAGATAAGATTGAAGCAAATAATTTATAGTCCACATTTAGGACTGATATCGGTCTATACGAACTGCATTCCTTCTTATCTTTCCCTTCTTTAGGAATAACTGAAATTACCGCTTCTCTCCATGACCGAGGGGTTTCACCTATTCTTAATATATGATTAAAGCAGTTAAGCAATATAGGTGTTACTTTGGATCTAAATATTTTGTACCATTCAGACGGATAACCATCTGTGCCTGGTGCCTTGTTTGCTTTCAGCTTTGATATGGCCCAATTTAAAGCTATAGTATACGATGTTGAAAATCGGTCGAGAAAGCCTGAGACGGTTGGGAAGTTTTAAAAAACTCATCCCGCCCCTCCACACACACACCCCTCCCCTCTGTGCTACCTGATCCCTCCCACCGGGAAACGAACTGAACAACGTCACTCAGTCAAGCTGTGATCACCGGTAGTAAACAATCTATCAATCTAATGACCTCGCTAATGACACATCATATGTAAAATTGCCTTTCGACACTTGAACTTAGTTGCTTCATCAACAATTCAATGTCACGTTTGAGTTCACGCCAACGCAAGATTTGCAACAATGTTCTAAACTCCCCACCACCATAGTAGCCTATAATACTACTAGTTTGGCTAAGGTTTTGAGTAATTGTTATTGCAGCACACAGCGCATCTTGTTCAAATTCCGATCGGCTCGAACAGAAACCCGCTAGGTAACGTTAACTTACTGAAATATATTCAAGCACTTCAAGAAATATAATTACTTTGCCCCGTGATAGGCGATGCTAAACGGCTAACATTCCAATGCCGACCGGCAGCATGAGCATGTTGTCAGACTGATAAAAAGCTATTTATGTAACACGTCACACCATAAAAGTATAAATAAATGTTTACCTGCTCAAAAAGTCATCTTGTCAGCGTCTGTTTTCAGTCCCAGATCTCCCTGAAGCTTCCTCCAACGGTCAATAGTGGACCCTATATTTATCCTACTTAGAGTCCGGCGTTCTTTACATTTTTTTTTTTATCTCTGCTCTTTCCTCTACAGACTTTCTCTTTCGTCCAAACTTTACAGTCGGGGCAAGCAGGTCTCTATAAATTGCTGCTGCTGTCATTTATATTTTTATCCATTGCTGATCTGACGCTACTTAGCTAGCTACCATACTGTCAGCTGCTTGCTCGCGCAAGGATGGGGGCGGGGTCGGGTGCGGTTGGGTTGGAGACGCGAGCGCAAGGCGGAGTTTCAAGTGGAGCTGGTGATTGGATGAGAGCAATTGACCAATGTAAGCTGTTCGGCCGGACAGCTTACATTGGTCAACTTCTCAGCAGCTGTACACCCAATAGAGTGAATGGATTTTTTTCATTCTTTTTTCTATTCATATTGTTAGGATTGTACTATAGAACCATAACCAGCATCTAAACGAGGATATTAATAATGAACAATCTTTGAAATCGTATACCATAGCTTTAATTCTTCTATTGTAATTTCAGCCCGCATAATTTTATTCTGTTGTTGTTCCCCTATTGATGGAAGATCTAAAGAATCCAAAAATCTTTTTATAGTTGGGATATCGGCCCTATTTGGTTGAGTATATAGATCCTTGTAGTATAATTCAAAAGATTTTTGAATATCTTTTAATCTGTTACATACCTTTTGGGTTTTAGTGTTTCTAATTTTATAAATTGTGTTTTTTGCCTGTTGTTTCTTTATCCTCCAAGATAGAAGTTTCATTGCTTTGGGGCCTGTTTCATAATACCTTTGTTTACCAAATTTAATCTGTCTCTCCATTTCCTCATCGTAAATCCCATTTAGGTCTTGTTTAACTTTTCTTAACCGAGTCAGTATCTGTGGATCTTTCTGTTTGCTGTGTTTGATCTCCAAATTTTTCATTTCCTCCTGTAAAGCTAACATTTTTTTTTGTTTCTCTTTTTTACGAAAAGCAGTTAGAGCAATAATTCTGCCTCGTATTACAGCCTTTGCGGCATCCCACAGGGTACTTGGAGATACTTCCCCATTATCATTGCATTGGAGATACATTTCAAATTCATTTTCAATCTGCTTCTGTATCCCTGTATCATTCAAGATACTTGTATTAAGTCTCCAAAGTTTATCTTTCTGTTGATTGTCTAAATGTAGAGATAGGTATACCCCTGAGTGATCTGATACATCCCTAGTACCAATATTACAGTTTCTAATTTTATGTCTATCTGAGTTATACATAAATAGATAATCAATTCTTGAGTACATAGAATGACTTGCAGAATAAAATGTAAATTGTTCCTCCCTTGGGTGTAATTCTCTCCATATATCCATCAGACCCAGTTCTTTAATCATTCTTTGAACCGTTTTAGTATTTGAGTTTTTCTTTTTGGTAGGGTTAGTTGTATCCAGTCCAGGCTGAAGTTGCACATTTAAATCTCCCCCAAATATAAGGGTTCCATAGGATTCTGTAGCTATTAAATCAAATATTTTCTTAAAAAGGGATTTAGTGTCTCCTGGTGGAGCATATAGATTAAGTAATGTTACTTCTTTATTATCTAATTTGCCTTTAACTAAAATATATCTTCCCTCTTTATCTATAATTTCAGACTTAAATTCAAAATTCACTGCATTAGAAATCAAGATAGCCACTCCCCTCCTTCGTCCTGATTTATGGGATGAATAATAAGTATTTTGAAAACCCAGTTTCTTTAGTTTCTCATGTTCTGGTGGAGATAAATGGGTCTCTTGCCAAAAAATTACCTGTATTCTTTCTCGTTTCATTTTTGCAATAATTCTGCTCCTTTTAATCGGATTATGTAGCCCATTGACATTAAGTGTAATTATTTTGTATTCCTGAACATGCATTTACTTGTTTCAATTTGCAAAACTTTGCATAACCTATCCCATGACAACCTAATAAACATAACGAACAATGTACGAACAATCATAACAAAAAAAATAGTAAAATAAAATGAAAAATAAAAATAAAAGACTTCCAAGTCCGAGGTTTAAAGTAGATCCTCAATTTGAGAGGAAATCCTTGTGTCCGTCAAGGGCCTCTCGTCAGTGCAAAATAAGATACGCTTAGGATATTCGATGCACCGGCAATTTCTAAGCTGTTCCCACTTAACCGGTTTAAAGATTCAACTTAGGTAGGCTCCCAAAAACAAAACAAAAATTTAAATTAAATAAATAAATAAACAAATAAATAATAATAATAAAATAAAAAGGGGGGAAAAGGGGGGAATAATATTTTTTAACCTTATTACACTAGAAAGAGGATACATTAACGGAATATTAACCCTTTTATTTAAGACTCGTAAAAGTTTCTCGGGATTAGGTGGTCTAAAAGAGCTTTAGGAACTAGGCTACTTAATAGGCATAAGCTACTGCACAATATCGCTCATCTGGATGTGGTTTATAACTCCTGCTGCAGACATCCTAGTTAAACGATCAAATCCCGTTGATTTTATGCGATTATCACGCCTCAATATTATCATCAGTTAATCCTGGAGTGACACGGTGAAAACTTCGTGACTTCTCCCGTATCCGTTCTTGATTTACGACTGCTTGGCGACGTCGATTTGCACCTGCTCTTTCCCACGTTGCGAGTCTCTGTTGTTTTGGTTCAGGCTCCATGAAGTTATCAAAAGAAAATCCTTTCTTCTTCAAGTCTTTAACTGCCTCAACTGCATTCTCGTAGATTTGGGTACCATTTTCAAAGAACACTCTCAGCTTTGCTGGGTATGGCGTTTGGAAACGAATCCCCTTGGATTTGAGCTCCTTTAAAATCACCGCATATTCCTTCCTCTTTTTCAAGATAGATCCTCTTTCCTTCGAATCGAACTTCTTTCTTTTTCCATGCTGTGTGCAGTACTTGCTCTTTCACTCTAAACTCTTGGAAGCACAGAACCAGCGATCTGGGTGGAGCGTCACAAGGAGGCTTTGGTGCGAGTGCTCTGTGGCAGCGCTGTATTCCAATCTCCGTTTCCATGGACAACAGGCCAAGCTCCGACTTTATAAGCCTCGTCACAAACTCAGTTGACTCTCTCACCTGTTCCTGAGAAAAGATTCTATGATCACAGCTCCTGATCATCCAAAGACGCAACTGGTAGGACAGAATGTGTTTGATTGTGTTGAGTTCAGGCTTCTATATGACTTTTTGCTTGGTTGTAATGTGCAATTTAAATTAAATAGTGAAAACTTTGCTATACTTAATAGAACTTAACAGTTGATAACCACTCTAAGCATGTGTATAAGTTTGATTATGGGATTGGTATTTTAATGATTAGAGATCCCAGGTTAATCTGAATGACATTGTTTGGTTTGGTTTGAGGATTCAGTCATATGTATTTATTATTACTTTGGAAAAGTGGTATTGTGATTTATTTGTAACTAATTCATGTTTTTGATTTGTGTATTTTAAAGGTTATCAACCTATTCTGTTCATCCCTGATTTATCAAACCATCTTCAAGGAAATAAAAAACCTTAAAGTGAACAGATTTGAGTTGTCCTTTGCGTTCATTGGAGATAAAGCAGTTTTCAAGTCTGAGCAGAGCTGTGATCTTTCAGAAAAACACACAAAACTTGACACGCCTTGTGCGTTGTGCATTTCTGGAGGTCCCTGTCTGTTTCACATAAATAGTGGAAGTTGAATGTTTATAAACAGCATACATATCTGTAGTGAATGCCAAAACTGACTTGAATAAATACATTAATAGAAACATACTGGCATGTACAGAGGTCTTTGTATGAGGAATTTAATAATATCTGACAGCAAATTAGCTGTTTTTTCTCAGTGGTTTTAGTTTGTAGTCTTTCTATTTTTCCAGAATTTGTATTATGTGACTTTATATCTTACAATTGCAACTTTATTTCTCACAACGCGACTTTATATCTCACAATTGCAACTGTATTTCCCACTATGTGACTTTTTTTTTAATCTCACACTAAATACAGGTGTAAAGGGGGTTTAAAAAGTTTTGAGCTTGTCCACTTTTGACCACTTCCAGAGGTAGTCGAAAAACGCGATCGATCGGATTGCTAGACGCTCATGTGATCGAATGCATTCAAACAGCCACAAAAGACAGCCTCCTTGAGTTGGCAGAGTAACTGGTTTGTTGGTCTCTGAAGTCTGTTGAAAACCCCTGCTATTTGTCATCAGAAATATAGTAGACGGCTGCTGCTTTGCTGAATTACATGCAGAGAAGCCAGCTTGGGTCATTGTTTGAGTTGTGGATTTTTTGTGTTGATTTCCTGTTAGTCTTATTGTTTCTATAATATTATTTCTTTCTTTGAATTTTGACTACACTGCATTTTTTTTCTTCTTCCCAGCTGGCATTCTAACACACTGTCTGTAACATCCTTGACATAAGGAAAGGCTAATGAGTACAAGGTGAAATATAACAGAGGTTATATGAAGCATGAAAGGCATCATTAGACTCTATTACTATGAATTCATCTGGGTGTGTTTCTTTGAATTCTTAAAATACTTATTTGGTAATTGTGATGTTTCAGGGTGTAGACAGTGGAGTAAATGAGTAGCATTAGGGCTAAAACTAATGGTTATTGTACAAATAATGAGTGGTAGTAGATAAGTCATTTTGGCCCTAACTAGCTGGTAGCATTGCTACATATCTATTAGCATAACAATATCTATTCCAACAAATATTGTAACATTTCCTGGTAATAAGCTGTTAGCAGTGTAGCATGCCAAAATTGTTATCATTGCCAAATTATAAATTAGGCGCACCAGTTTTTTTTTCAGAACGAGTCTGATGCCGATACTTAAATTTTTGGTACTAGCCGATACTGATACCTATATTTTTTTAGAGATACAAAAAGAATATGAATCATATTAGTTGGCTTTTTTTGTGTTGCCTTGTAAGGCTAAATGTTTAAAACAGTGAAATTAGTTTGCTCAGTGACTTGCAAAATAGTCTTAAAAACCAACATGAAAAATAATTGTGAAAAGATTGTGGATCATGATACTGCTTGAAAAAAATAATGCTAGTATATTTTTTCCTATATCGCCCACACCTACCTCAGCATCATAATATAAATAGATTTAGTCCAGCAGGTTAAACGATATTGATTGTCAGCTGACAAAAATCTTTTTTTTTTAAATTTCAGTGCAAAAAGTTCTTCCCATTCCTAGCTTTTGTCAAAGATAGCAGTGTGCCTTCACCACCTGTGCAACAATTAATTTTCCCATGGTACTGTTATAGCTTCATAATGGCTGGCAATTTCTCTGCTAGAGATAGCTAGTGCCATTACAAACGGAAAGAAGATGGACTGAAGGCTATGCTAGTCGGACTAGTTTCATTAACTTCAGTGCCCACGCACTCTCATAGTTGCATACTTTCTGTCTCTCTATTTGGACTTGAGACTTTGAATCAATATAACTCACTCCTCTCTGAATAATAATTGTGCTTCAGTGTGTGCTTGTGCCAAGAAAGACTCACAAACTGTTAGAAGCCTCCCAGAGTTTCTGCAAAACTAACAACTTGGGGACACACATTTAGCAGAGCGTTATGGGAAGAACAGCTGATTTTGTGTGTGAGTTCCAATTTTTAAGCCCATATGGAATATGTGCATGCATTTCCTGCGCTGGTTGTGATGGAATGGGAATTACTGTATATTTGTTAAAATGTAATTACTGTATATTTGTTAAAATGTAGTGTATTTGTAGCTGAAATCATTCATAATGATTTGTATTTGATAATGTACAATGATTATTTAGTATATATTTAAATAAATATTGAATAATTTGATGAACAAATATTTCAATATATTAAACCTAAATGTATAAAGCTATAAATTATGTAGTATTTTTTTTAGCAATTCTGCAGGTATGAATACCATACATTAATATAGTTATACACACATTTGTTTTGAGTATTTGTGTGCTCTTTGAAAGCCTATATTTGCAGGTGATATTTGTGAAGCTGTGTATACAGTATATGTGTATATTATGTGGAGCTGGGCAATGCCCGAAGCGAGGCTGAAGTGTTGTTGTTAGAGATTTGTTAACAGTGGCAGTGTCATCATGATGGATGGAGGAGTCTTCTCAGTTCTGGTTCCTCTGCTGATCTGAACTACAGGGGCGGACGAAGGAAGGAGCCCGCTCTGCGATCCGAGTCCAGCTTTCCCCGGCCTTCTGTTCACACATGGTTCCCCTTGACCAAGAGAGCCAGTAGGTTAGTAGATGAGGGTCACTGCTGTTGTCTCTTACACCTTTCAGCTAGGTGTTGCAATCCTTACTTTGGCCTGCTTTTGCTTTTGCTTTTGACTTTTGCTATTCCCTTTCACACTCACCAGGCAACGTAAGTCTTGTACAGAAGTTAGATATATTTTACTTAATTCGATTTAGGGTAAACCAACATCACTTTTTTTATTTTTATTAAATGCTTCCATTTAAAATAATAAGTAGGGATGCACCGATATGAAGATTTTGGCCGATACCGATAACCGATAATTCTTTACATTTGAAAGCCGATAACCGATATATTGGCCGATAAATCTAGATAATTTTTTTTATATACTTTGATAGCCTGTATACATAAACAAAAGGCTCACAATTAAAAGCCTTGTCTCAAAAACTTTTAACATAAATCAAGCATATACTACAGTATACAGCCTTTTGAGCCAGTGTAAGATTCCTTAACTTTTAAAATTAATTTTACACTCCTATGTAAAAAGACATTTTTAGAACGTTTTATCTAACAGTAGTCAATGCACTGTGAACTAACATGAACACATATTTTATTAACTAACAATTAAAGGCTATTGCTCTCTGTTACTTAATGCATTAACAAATGAGACCTTATTGTAAAGTGTTATCAATATCTATAATTAATAGGCCCTAATTTTCTAATTACAGTGGCTGGCCCTTCCCACCTAGGTGCAAGCTTGGATGTGAATTTGTCACTGGCTTTAGAGAGTGGATGGGCCCTGATCCAGACTAAGTCGCCCTGCTGAAATTGTGCATCTTTGCGGCGGGAATTATAGTACTTAGCTTGTCTAGCCTGGTGCACTCCTACTCTCTGTCTAACTTCTTCTGTCATTCTCTGCTGTCTTTCCACCATTTTGTATGCTACATGCTGCATGGGAGATGGTGGGTGGCTGATGAGCCTCTCTAGAGGACCCTTGAGGTTCCTGCCCAGAGCTAGCTCTGCCGGAGTCCGCCCCGTAGTCTCCTGATGGGCTGTATTCAAAGCAAAGCGAAACTCTGTCAGCCACTGGTCCCAGGTGTTATGATGCTGGCCTACAAATGATGCGATCATGGTTTTTATGGTCCTGTTGAAGCGTTCTGTAAGATTCGTTTGTGGGTGGTAACTAGTGGTTAACTTTTGGACCACCCCCCACGTTTTGCATAGCCCGATAGAAGGGTGGAAGTAAACTGAGGTCCCCTGTCTGACACCAGGTATTGCGGCACTCCCCACCGGGTGAATATTTCTTCCCTGAGGATTTTTACAAGACGGGGTGTTTTTCCATCCTTCAAGGGAAACATTTCAACCCACTTGGAGTAATAATCGACTACCACCAGAAGGTAAGAATTGGCCTTTTTGCTTCTTGGAAAAGGACCCATAAAGTCAACTCCCAACATCTCTCCTGGTGCAGTGATTTCAATATTCTGAAGTAGACCAGATGGCTTGCTGTTATCAGCCTTATATTGCTGACAGGTTTGGCAATTTTTTGTGTGTTCCCAGACTTCTTTCCGGACCCTTGGCCACCAGGCTACCTCTAGGATCCGTAGCAGCGTCTTCAGCCTGCCAAGATGTCCCCCCAGTGGATTATCGTGGAAGTACCGCAAGAACTCTGACACCAAAGATTGAGGAACAACCAATTGGTACTTCTCACCTTGGTCCGATAAGGGGATTCTCCTATACAACACACCCTGATGCATGACAAAGCTAATGCGGTTCAGAGGACATGGCTGAGAAGTGTCCGGTTGTAACTCAGTCACCCGTGGGTCCTTCTCCTGTTCTTGGGCAATCTCGGCCAAGGTGGTAGGTAGCTCAGAGTGGCTTCGGGCGGCAAGCACCCAACAGGGGAATGGTTGAACTAAGAGTGGCTCCTGGGCCCGGGACAGCGCATCTGGAGCAGCATTAAGACATCCCTTACGATACTGTACCCGAAAGCAAAATTGCTGCAGCCTGAGGATCCACCGGGTAAGCCTGGAGGAGGTCTTTGGGCAGTTAAATGCCCATGACAGAGCAGCGTGGTCAGTGAAAACAGTAAACTCCACACCCTCCAGGTAATGTCGCCACTTCTCCACTGCCCAGACCACTGCCAGACACTCCTTTTCTGAGGTGGAATAATTACGTTCCGGACCTCAGAGTCCCCTGGAGGCGTAGGCGATCACCCTCTCACCCTCAGGTGTATTTTGTGACAAGATGGCACCGAGACCCACTTCACTAGCATCAGTAAGAACCTGGTAGGACAAAGCTGGATTAGGCTGGGCAAGCACGGGAGGATTCATCAAGGCCGCTTTCAAGGCATCCAGACTGGCCTGGCATTCCGGGGTCCAGTTCCAATCCACTCCTTTCCTCTTGAGATTGTTAAGAGGTGAGGCCAGGTCTGCAAAATTGTGAATGAATTTATGGTACCAGCCAGCCAGTCCCAGGAACCGTTGTAGAGCCTTCACATCCTGTGGCACTGGGAAGTCTGACACTGCCTGTGTCTTAGCTGGGTCCACCTCCACGCCTCGGTCTGAAACAATGTGCCCCAGGAACTTTAACTGTTGCTTGAAGAAATGGCACTTCTTCATATTCAGACTGAGAGTGGCTGCCTGTAACCTCTGGAAAACTGCTGCTAGGTCCTGCTGATGTTGCTGACGGGAATGAGAGTAGACGATTATGTCATCTATATAAACAAAACATATCTTCCCTCTCAGCTTCCCCAAGACCCTCTCCATTAGCCGCTGGAAAGTAGCAGCGGCATTACAAAGTCCAAAAGGCATAACTTTAAATTGGAATAATCCAAGAGAGGTGATAAAGGCCGTCTTTGGTTTACTCTCTTCAGTCATGGCCACCTGCCAATACCCGGCCTGCAAATCCAACGAACTGAACCAGGAGGCGCCTT
Organism: Chrosomus eos; assembly: GCA_036326025.1. NCBI lineage: Eukaryota > Metazoa > Chordata > Actinopteri > Cypriniformes > Leuciscidae > Chrosomus > Chrosomus eos. Next base: position 38,556,593 of record CM070822.1, read on the forward strand.
CCAATGATTCCAGGATGTCATGAATGATGGGCATCGGATAAGCATCGGGTAAGGTTTTTGCATTTACTTTCCTGTAGTCCACACAAAACCGATAAGCCCCATCTGGTTTCTTCACCAGTACTACAGGGGATGACCAGGCTGACTGAGAGGGTTCTATGATGTTATCTTTTAGCATCTTCTCTACATGATCCTCAATGACTCTTTTTTTTTTTTAAGGGGCGATACCCGATAGGCCTTAGACCTGACTGGGACTTCATCCTGGACAAAGATGGCATGTTTCTCTACCTTGGTCTTGCCCAGCATATCAGAAGTAACTGACGGCCAGGCCCTCATCAGTTGTTGGAGCCCTTCTGTACAATCAGTGTCGTAACACGGCCCCGATTCCTCCATGAAAGTGGTTCCCCAACAAGGAGGTAATTCCCCTGGAGGCAGAGCGTAGTAAAGGTGATCACCTTGTGATGGGTTGAGGTTGTCCTGATTTCTTTCACTAAAGTGGTCTCGCTGTGGTTTAAAGGCATAATAGGTGTAACCTCTATTGGTTTCCAGTCCGTAACTGTTTTTAGCCAAATTGAGGATAACACCCGTTGTAGTAAGGAAGTCCAGCCCTAAGATCACAGGAAATGCCAGATGACGATCTTCCATTACATGGACTTCCACAGCCCACTGTTTACCGTGCCAGTCGAGATAGATTGTTTTCTTCTCCAGAGCTTGATGAACGGTCCCATCCGCCATGACGAATCTCTGTCTCTCCGCTGGTAAGAAACCTTCCTCAGCAGACGTCACCTTGTTAATCCCACGAGAGAAGTCCAAAAACCTAATCCTCAATGAAGAAAAAAAAAAAAACTCAGACTGCTTAGATAGGCCTATAGTTGTTCAGCGATGTAACATCAAGATTACACTTTTTCAACAGCGGTTGAACAACAGCGTGTTTAAAACACCTAGGGACCTGGCCCAACTTTAGCGAAAGATTAATAATTGAGACCAAACATGGACCAATGGATGTAATAGTTTCCATAACCACAGAAGCAGGCAGAATATCCGCCGGACTTTGGGAAGGTTTCATCAAAGAGCTGATGAAAATGCCGCACTCGCTCCACACCATGCTGATAAAAGACCTAATGAATGGTACACCAGTTACAAAGCATGTTTGTCCTGTCTGGACATTATTAATGTCATTTGTCTTTTTATAATCTGTGTTTTTTTTTTTGCAGTGTGATTTGTATGTAATTTAGAAAACATTTTCATATCAGTGTGTTTCTCCTCAAACAGAATCAAATTCAGGAGCTCATGACAGAGAATAACAGCCTCAAAGAAAAACTGAACGCTGAGGTGAAGAGAAGCATGGATCTGGCTGAGAGAACGCAGTCATGAGTCATGAGATGAACAGTATATACATGTATCGCATGGTTATGCATAGGATATATATATTAGAGTTAAAATGTTTCATTTTTCCTTCTCCAGGAATCAAGTAGGCCTACCTGCACATGCTTTTAAATCATAAATCGGTAAGAGGAAACCACTTAAAAACTGCATAATGTTAAGTGGTTGCTTAAAGAAACACTGGAAATTTAGCTTAACCAGAAGTTTGACCTCTTTATTGCAGGACCTATTGGACGATCTTTGTCAAAAAAGTGGGGCTCAATAACACATGCTGATGCGTTTTTATCTGATCAGTTGGAGCCAGTGTTTTAATGTTTACAATAGTTTATTACATCTCTTTAAATGTAAATTAATAAATAAAGTGATTTGCTTATGATTTTGTCTGGCATGCAGTGTGATTTGTATGTAAAGACTGATAGAGGATGCCATAAATGTTTAACACTAGATGGTGTTAGTTTGCTTATGCATATTGAGTTAACTGAAATTTAGGATATATATACATATTAATTCACTTTTATACTATAAAAAACCATCACTTTTCTTTTAACTATGTACTAAAATAACAAGCTGAAAAAATCATTTCTATAGAATTAAAATGAGAAAACAGAATTCAAATGATTAACCTTTTACAGTTTTTCTCGATTGTTTACACACAAATTCTGGTACTTGAGACACAATGACCACACACACACTCTCTCTCACACACCCTCCCTTCCACTCACTCACTCACACACACACACACACACACACACACACACACTCTCTCTCTCACACACACACACACACACACACACACACACACACACACACACACACACACACACACACACACACACTCTCTCTCACACCCTCCCTTCCACTCACTCACTCACTCACTCACACACACACACACACACACACACACACACACACACTCTCTCACACACCCTCCCACTCACTCACTCACTCACACACACACACACACACACACACACACACACACTCTCACACCCTCCCTTCCACTCACTCACTCACTCACACACACACACACACTTTCACTCACTCACTCTCTCCCACACACCCCCCCACCCCCCCACACACACCTCCCTCACTCAATAACACTCCCTCCGTTCCACTCACTCACACTCTTTAACTCACTCACTCACTCTCTCTCCCTCCCACCCACACACGCATGCACACACACAAACACACACACACCTTCCCTCCCTCCCTCACTCACAAACATACAAACACTTTCACACCCTCCCCCACTTACTCACTCACTCTCACACACTCTCACACACTCTCACACACACACACACACCCTCCCTCCCTCACTCACAAACATACAAACACATACACACACACTTTCACACCCTCCCTCACTTACTCACTCACTCACACACACACACACACACACACACACACACACACACACACACACACACACACACACACACACACACACACACACACACACACACACACACACACACACACACACACACACACACACACACACACACACACACCAATTTGTAATGACACCTTTTCAATTTTTTCAAGGTTGCAGAGTGGGTGGGACGTGTCGTCCATGGCAGTAGGGTGGTACTCCGTGAAGCCAGTCCGAGGAAGCTGTAAGTTTCATTGCGACACAAAGACTAGTTGGCTTACCACTGATATTTTAAATGTAATAACATGTTGTACTCTTTTTCATAGATATTGCACCAGTACTACCTGTCAATCAGGCTCCAAAATGTTTTGGAGGAGAAAGGCTGCCACTGTTTTTTCCTTTCTGTCACTGGTGACAAGGTCCACAGCGTGTCCCAGGACATGAATCACCTTCATTCGACGTACATACCTACACAGATCCAAGTACACATGTCTGAATGTATACACTCAGTTACGTCTTGTCAGTCACAGTCATTTCACGATTAACATGTCCTTATAAATTTTATTTCAACAGGTATAAACTGGGTATGTGCACCAGTCAGGACGCACGCAGGGAGGTTCGGTTGGCAGCAAAAATGCTACCAGCTATCCAACAAAAGACTCTGTCTTTGTATTTGACCCCGAGTGCTGATCCGGTCCTTAACGAGGAATTGATCGAGGCAGTTGAAATTTGATCAACTATGGCTGGGTATGTCTCTTTATTTATCAAGCACATAACAAAAAATAAATATATATTTTTATAAATATTATATTAATATACATTTTGTATTCCTCACTTATACAGGACTTGTTTGGACAAGGGGACACGCGGCGGTCATTCAGCCAGTTTTTAGAGGCATTTCCTGTATCTCTGCAGGGCATGCCTCCATCGAAGAGGCAGCGGACCGAATCAGTCGCAACTTACTGTTTAATATGAAAAACCTAAACATCTGTGCCACACTATAATAAAATTGTGCTTGTACTTACTGAAGTGAAAAAAAAATGTCGTTACCAATGTCATGTTACTCAAATGTACTAACACATACCATTCTGTGTGTTGTTACATATGTGTAGTTACACAAATATTACAGCTGTAGATATTATGTACCAGTGTGTAGTTACACTGTATATACATACTATGTACACATGTATTTACTATGTAAGTTCATAGGTATTATCAGGCCCGGCTCCACGGGGGGCCAGGGTGGGCCTGGCCCACCCAATCAGAAGCTTGGCCCACCCCGGCCCCACACCACATAACAGCCAATCACAAAATTGGTGCGATATTCAATTGCCGCTCTCACGCCACACACACCATGGTCCATGTTCTCATGCAGTGAAACACACATCGCGGAGCAGAGAGGACACTGACAACGCGCTGACAGACACGACAGACCAGGTTACTTTTAATATGAAACAAAGTCTCAACTTTCAAATTTGGACATTTTTTAACGAAATGTAAACTATAAATAGCGTTTTTGGCTCTTTAATGTGTCGTGACAGATCGCTGTAGAGCCTCAGTCAAAGCTGCTCGTGAACCGATCATCTCTTCCTTCTAGTTCAAATAAACATAAGAAGGAATGTTGTTTTAACCGCTGAAAGACGTCAGTACACTCCGTTTTTCAAGTTCAAATCTTCTAACGTTAATCTATCTAACTCTCCTGACTGCTTTGTCAGACAAAAATGACCGATTCGGCAGATTATATTGGTCAGATCGCCTGTCAATGAAACTCCCTTTCCAACCCCCTTTTTTTCTTAGAGACAGACTTAGCTCATTCACTTCGCTACCGTTTTAAATATCGGGAAACGGATGTGCTGAATTATGAAGCAATATAAAGACAGTAACAGCCAATTAACTTTGTTCGAACTATTAGTGAACTTGATTACCACACTCTAGTAGCCTAATAACATGCACAGATTTTTTGTTCCGAAAGGAAAACCTTGTGCTTTTAACTCATGAAAAAGCAATAACACATGAACTGGACATGGATGAGTTTGTAACAGAGTTCTCTAAAATGAGTAGAAAGCTGATGTTGTAAATATTATAGTGATATAAGTAGATATTTTTCAAGACCTGCCCTGTTTTTCTCAAATCTAAAGTTACTAAACTGATACAAGATCTGTGTGGTTAAAAAATAAATAAATATTCTAAATAGACCTATAAGCTAGAATGTAAAAATAAAAATGTAAAAAACAACAATGGCCAAAAATCTGTAATGTTATACTAACAGACGTGAGAAAATAATTCTTAAGAAAAACAGCATTTCAGATAAAATTAACACTTTTAGTTTGTAACAGTTTTCTAAAATTAGCTTTTCTTTACTGATGTTGTAAATGGTACAGTGATGTAAATAGTTATTTTAAAAAACCTGCTCCTTTTTATCAAATCTAGTTACTTAATTGATACAAGATCTGTTAAGGGGTAAAAGATTTATTTTTACATTCTCTCTCTCTCTCTCTCTCTCTCTCTCTCTCTCTCTCTCTATATATATATATATATATATATAATAAAAACTAAATAGTTGCAAAATATATACAAAAAATATGAAAAAGAAAACACATCTAACTCTCCTTTTTCATTCTTTCTCTCTCTCTCTCTCTCTATATATATAATAAAAACTAAATAGTTGCAAAATATATACAAAAAATATGAAAAAGAAAACACATCTAACTCTCCTTTTTCATTCTCTCTCTCTCTCTCTCTCTCTCTCTCTCTCTCTATATATATATATATAATAAAAACTAAATAGTTGCAAAATATATACAAAAAATATGAAAAAGAAAAGACACACAGTCAAAACATATACACTCTCAGACACACACACACACACACACACACACACACACACACACACATAGTCACAAGCACCTAGACATATGTCACCGGGTGATTATGAAGAGAAGCAGCAGGTGTTGGGTGGGAGGAGTTGCCTGGTGATTGGGGCGCATGCTCCCAGGTGGAGTATAAAAAAAAGCCATTTTGAAGAGGGAGAGACACAGGAACGGAGACGGAGCGTGCACGCAGCAGGGGAGAGGCCGAGGGTGAGGCCGAAGCAGCGGAGGGAGGCTGTGAGAGAGAACGAGATTTCGGCTGGATTGCGGGTGTAAGCCCTGATTGCACAGTGAGTCTGTTGAATTGCAGTTCTATTGTGAGCACGAGTGTGGGAATGGTGTTGTTGCTGATCACTCGCAGTCCCAGCATGTTTGCAGCTCTCTCTCTGCCCGAGCCTTGAAGAGGAGAAGCTGGAGAAGAGAACGCGGAAGCGGTTTTTAACTCTCCCTCTGCTCGAGCCTTGAGAAAGACCCTGTGAATCATTCACCTGAAGTGAGTCTGCTGACTGCTGTGCCGTTCTCTGAACGAAAGAGACTTTTAAAGTTGCTTTTAATTGTTCAATAAAGAACTAATATTTATTTTAATGCTGTGTCTGCCTCCTGAATTTCACGGCACGCTCCTCGGGCGGCGGTCCGGTTAGAGGGGGTGGGCGGCCCGCTGGCGCTCCCCCCCCCGACCTGTGACACATACAGACATACACCACACACACAAACTCACTCACTCGGTCATTCAGTCACTCAATTTTTTAATGACACCTTTTCAATGTTTTTCAGGATTCGGGTGGGCCGAGTTAAGCATGGCAACAGAGTGCTTTTACATATTCAATTCAATTCAATTCAATTCAAGTTTATTTGTATAGCGCTTTTCACAATACACATTGTCTCAAAGCAGCTTTACAGAAAGTGCATTTCAGAAATGTACAAAGAAAAATACAGTTAGTTAATCATGTATAAATTTAGGCATAACATATCGCCGGTGTCTAGTCGTCTCTTCACAGGCGTCGAGTCGTCTCTCCACAGGCGTTTAGTCGTCTCTCCACCGGCGTTTAGTCGTCTCTCCACAGGTGTTGGGGCATCTGAAGTCTTCGTGAGAGGCTGGATACAAACTGGAGCTGACAAACGCTATTTACCTCGGGACTAGCGTCCCGAGATAACAGCAGAAAGACAGATGGCAAATAATTAGCATAGCTGATGTTCATAATATTAATGCATTCGAACTGATTCAGAAGTAGTATAAAAGGTAAGCATTAAGTGAATGCTTGGTTAAAGAGATGCGTCTTTAATCTAGTTTTAAACTGGGACAGCGAGTCTGAGTCTCGAACAATATCAGGAAGGCTATTCCAGAGTTTAGGAGATAAATGTGAGAACGCCCTCCCTCCTTTAGTAGACTTAGATATCCTAGGAACGACCAGAAGCCTCGAATTTTGTGATCTTAAAGAGCGCGATGGATTGTAGGGCGATAGAAGGTCTGTTAAATACACAGGAGCTAAACCATTTAGAGCTTTATAAGTCAATAGTAATACTTTGTAATTGATAGGGAACTTAATAGGTAACCAGTGTAGAGATGATAAAATTGGTGTTATATGATCATATTTTCTTGATCTAGTAAGAACTCTAGCGGCTGCATTTTGCACTAACTGTAGTTTGTTTATTGAGGATGCAGGACAACCAGCTAATAAAGCATTACAGTAATCTAGTCTCGAGGTCATGAATGCATGAACTAACTTTTCTGCATCTGAAACAGATAGCATGTTACGTAGCTTAGCAATGTTTCTAAGGTGGAAAAAGGCTGTTCTTGTAACATATGAGATATGATTTTCGAAAGTCAAGTTGCGGTCTAGTATAACACCCAGGTCTTTTACTGTAGTGGATAAAGTAACAGGACATCCTTCTAAATTAAAGTTGTATTGTAGGGGATTTTGTGGGTAGTTTTTTGGACCAATAAGTAATACCTCCGTTTTATCTGAATTTAATAGCAGGAAATTACACGTCATCCAGCATTTTATATCTTTTAGACACTCTGTCAAGTTAGATAAGTTAGTGTTTTCATCTGGTCGTGATGAGATATATAATTGAGTGTCATCAGCATAACAGTGAAAACTAATTCCATGTTTTCTTATAATATTACCAAGTGGCAGCATATATATTGAGAATAGCAGAGGGCCTAGGACAGATCCTTGCGGCACTCCATAGTCTACTGATGTTATCTTTGATTTTTCCCCATTTAAACAGACGAAATGGTAACGGTCTGATAAGTACGATCTAAACCAGCTTAATGCCTGTCCCTGAACACCAGTGTAGTTTTGTAGTCGATCTAAGAGTATTTTATGATCTATAGTGTCGAACGCGGCGCTAAGATCAAGTAGAACTAGTATTGAGATACAGCCTTGGTCAGAGGCTAAGAGTAAATCATTTGTAATTTTAACTAGCGCAGTTTCTGTGCTATGATGCGGTCTGAATCCCGACTGAAATTTTTCGTAGATATCATTTTTTTGCAAGAAAGAGTACAATTGAGCGGACACAATTTTTTCTAGTATTTTAGACATAAATGGAAGATTTGAGATGGGTCTGTAATTTGCTAGGTTATTTGGATCTAATTGCGGTTTCTTAATGAGAGGTTTTATTACTGCCAGTTTGAATATTTTTGGAACGTGACCTAAAAATAAAGACGAGTTAATAATATTGAGAAGAGGCTCTTCCACTACAGGTAACACTTCTTTAAGTAGTTTAGTGGGTATTGGATCTAATAAACATGTTGTTGGTTTAGATGCAATGATTAGTTTATTTAGTTCTTCCTGTCCTATAGTTGTAAAGCGGTGTAGTTGTTCTAAAGGGGCCATAATTGAGGCCGAGTCATAAGACACCATAGAAAGCATCCGAAACACAATTGTAAATGTACAATCCTCTATTTTCTCATTGAAGTAATTCATAAAATCATTACTACTATATTGTAACGGAATATTTTGCTCTGGAGATGTCTGATTATTTGTTAGTCTAGCCACGGTGTTAAATAAAAACCTTGGATTATTTTGGTTATTTTCAATTAATTTGCGGATATGCTCAGCCCTGGCTGATTTTAGAGCCCTTTTATAACGTGACATACTGTCTTTCCACGCGATTCTGAAGACCTCTAAATTAGTTCGTTTCCATTTACGCTCTAAGTTACGAGTTTCTCTCTTGATAGCATGCGTAGCACTGTTGTACCATGGTGTTTTAGTTTTCTCTCTAACCTTTTTTAATCTAATTGGTGCAACAATATCTAGTGTACTAGAGAAAATGTTGCTCATACTGCTAGTCATTTCCTCTAGTTCATCTGTTTGTTTGGGTTCACTGAGCAGCTGAGATAGATCAGGTAAGCTATTTGAGAATCTATCCATAGTGGTTGGAAGGATTGTTCTGCCTGGTCTATAACGTGGTGCAACATGACAAATTTCAGCAGTGCGTATTATGCAAGTTACCATGTAATGATCAGTGAGATCGTCACTTTGCGGTATAATATCTATATCGGTTGGATCGGTTCCATATGAAATAATTAAATCTAGTGTATGATTTAGCCGATGAGTGGGACCACTGACGTTTTGCTTCACCCCAAAAGAGTTTAATAGATCTCTAAACGCAGCCCCTAACGCATCATTTGTATTATCTACGTGTATGTTAAAGTCGCCAATAATTATTGCTTTATCTACATTGACCAATAGGTCTGAGAGAAAGTCTGCAAAATCTTTTAGGAAATCAGTATATGGCCCTGGAGGTCTATATACGGTAGCCAATGCTAGAGATAATAAGGATTTCTTTCTTACATCTAAGAGCGTAACATTTAGCACAAGTACTTCAAACGAATTAAACCTATGACAAGTTTTCTGAGTAACATTAAGAATATCTCTATAGATTGTTGCAACACCGCCGCCACGACCGATCAGACGAGGCTCATGCTTATAACAGTATCCTGGTGGAGTAGACTCATTTAGACCGAAATAATCATTTGGTTTAAGCCACATACACACCGGTCAAAGTCAGCTGGTATGAGCGTTGCCCTGAGCCTGCCCAAAGTCCTTTTAGGCAAGTCCTGCCACTCGGCCGCCATCTTGGCAACGCCTCCGGGCAGCTATTTCTGAATAACAAGACCAGGCTCCTATCTAAATGAATGGGCAGAGAGTCAGAACTGCAGTTTCACTGGTCACCGGGACATAAAAACTGCATGTATAGAAACAGCAGTAAAATATGATAAAAATCACTGAAAAAGTTGGACGACTTTGCTCCAAAATAAGGTTTAAAACGCCTTTTCCCCCACCGGTTATACTTTTACTACGCATGCGCAAGAGTTCACGACACCAACACGCAGGTCTCTCTCTCTCTCTCTCTCTCTCTCTCTCTCTCTCTCGTACGGTTTGCGCGCTACACGGTTTGAAGCACACTCGCTCTAGATTCGGGGAGATTTTAACTAATTTGCGGGCATCAGGGAGCCGGTATCAAAATGCGGGAGACTTGGGATGTCTGATATTAACACAACGCACACATACAGTACATTTCAAATCTGCCGCCTTTTCAAACAGTAACGTATTCTCCGCTGTCGCAAACCTCAACTGTGCGCATGCGTCAGAGGAACCAGACGATAGGCTTAAATGTTTCCCGGCTTGACTGTTAAAAGCAGACGATTGGCTGTCAAGCGGGAGGGGCGGGACATGTGCATACAACCGCCATCTTTGGCGTTACAGGTTTTCCCTATATAGTTCTATTGAGGATTGAGGAAGTGACATGTCTCATATAAATTGTCTCTGGCCTGCCTGATGAAGCTGTAAGTTTCATACACTAGACAAAAACAGTAGATTGCTTACCATTATTGTTTTACTTATAATAACTTTTAGAAAAAAAATCCACAGATTATGCAGCAGTATTTTACCACGATACGGCCCGGTAATCTCCAGTGTGAACAATTTTGCAACACATTTTTTGTGTCCAGCTCTGGTTCACAAGTCAACAGCGTGTCCCAGGACATGCATCATCTTCATTCATTGTACATATCTACACCGATCAATGTGCACGTTTGTGAATGTATATATCTTGTTAGTCACAGTCATTCCCCGATTAGCGATTTCTTTTATTATGTTTTTACAGGTATAGTTTGGAGATGTCTACCAGCCAGATGGTGAGGAGGGCAGTTATGGTGGCTGCAAAAAATATGACCGCCCAGCAAAAGGACTGCATCAGCCTCTACTTGTCCCGTACAGCTGTAGCAGTAGCAAATGACAAGATTGTAGAGGGAGCAGATATTTTGGACTCCTTGGCCGTGTATGTGTCATCATTTATCAAAGACAATCTATTTGCACTGCATATTAGCAAATTTTCTACATTTATCGTATATGAATATAAACTTTATATTCCTCACTTATACAGGACATGTTCAGTTGAAGAGGAAGTAGCTGGTCCGTCAAACATGAGGCGTTCTTGTTCTCATTTCCTTGAAGTGTTCCCTGTTTCCATTGACGGCCAGCCTCCAAATAAAAGGCAGCGAACTGAGAATGGTTTTACTGAGGACAGGGTATATACTATGATAAGTGGCGTCTCACCCAGTATGCCCAAAGAAAGGAATACCTACTTGGTAAGTCTCCAAATCCATCAATACAGCATTGACACCCATTTATTTGACATTAATTCACACTGACAAATGACTTGTATGAGTAAAGTCTTGCCATTCTGTCTTTGAGGTTATTTCAATCTCTGTTAGCCTTCTGAGGCTGAAGTGTCAAGGCTGATTGGTCAGCATGGATGGACGACCAATTGTCCCAAGACGGATGAAATTGTCAAGCTCTGGAAGCCGTCCATTAAAAAACAAATTGAGACTGACCCGTTTATTGTCAACTGTGTCGCTGAGCAAGCATGGACAGGCCTATCTCTTAAATATTTTGGACCCTCCAAAAGGTCTCGGTAAGAAAACATTTAAGTTAATTTTAATGCCAGATAATATAAAAAACTAAGTTGTACCTTATAACATCTATTGACTGCACCAATAATTATAATTAATTCTTGAAACATTTAACAACATGCAAAGAAATAAAAAATGAATAAAAAAATATTCATTAACTCCAAATCTAATGTTTTACTAATTGCAGGAGTGGTTGCAACCAGAAAATTTGTTTGTGATTACCATGGACAATTAATCACAGCTTCTGAAGGGAGAGCAATAATGGAGAACCTTCATGATGAGGCAGGGTACCTATTTTTTTTAAAATCAGGGCAGAAAAGCCTATGCGTGGATGCACAAACCTTCCCTTGTGTCTGTCATCCACAAGTAGATACGTTTGGCCGGCGTATTAATCATTCAGCAAAAGCAGCAAATGTGAAACCCTTTTGCTGTACTTTGACGTTTGATGGTCAACAAAAGGAGGTGGTTTTGTTTAAGGCACTTTTTGAAATCCCTGTTGACTGTGAGTTAAAATTTGATTATGGAGTCAACCGGAAATCTTTCCGTGGGGAAGGGTTAGACCTGGAATGGCTGGATGATTAGGCCCCAGTCAAACCGGTCTAACTTATTTGAATTTTTTTACATTATATAATTTTTCCCGATATATATAGTTAGCCCATTTTATTAGAGTGTTTTTTCTTAGGGTTGTAGTGGTAGGTAGTTAGGGTTAATATTTTTTTTGTAATATGGGTTATTGTAATATGGGTTTTTGTAATAAAAACACACTTTAATTTATATTAAGCGTTTATTATGGGCTCGTTGTAAAAAAAAAAAAAATCAAAACTAAAAAAAAAAACTAAAAAAAATAACACAAGAAAAAAAAACATATTTTTTACTTCACAAAGACATTCACTGACAGCGCGTTCTCTTTTGTCTTGTCGCAAATGAATGGTTTAAAAGCATTTGCGTGAATAAGAGAGTGATCATTTACAAAAATGTATCGCATCCGTTGCCGGAATACTTTAAAGGGACACTTCACCCATTTGCATTAAGCTTTCCATTGTTAGAAACCCAGTCATACTATTGAGTGGTCGTGCAACACTCTCATATTTTCCCCTGAGACGAGAGAAATCTGCTATTTACCTTTTTCACTTCTTTCTACAATGATGCAAAAATCGTCATTTTACGTCATTGTAGGAGGACGTGTAAGAGAGGGGGACTACAAGCACCCTTTCAAACCCGCCCATAGGGGGTTGGACCTAATGCGCTAACAGACCTATCACAGATCAGTGCCAGTGCGTCTGATTTCACCGGAAGAAACTTTTTGAAAATATGGACGAAGGTACTGAATGCGCAGACGGATGCATTATGGAGGATTGGGATTACACATAGTGTCAGACATCTTTTTTGGAAGCTAAGCTAGCAGGCTCTTGCTCTCCTGTGGAGAAAACTGAGTAGTAACTTTAGGGGTTACCATCCTCTTTTCCCGGACATGTCCGGGATTCAGCTTTTGCTTTCTGCAGTCGCCATGCATTGTTTACATGTAAGTTACAGCTTTTGATTCAATCTAACTGAATTCATCCCGATTGGTGAGTCTGAATGTAGTGTTTACATGAAACAAGTGATCGGTTGATGTGCGTTTTAACATTGCTAAGAAAATTCCCGCTCCTCTGTGAGATATACGAGACCGGTAACTTGCGTCTCACAGCTGTCGCTCATCGGTATTCACGCACGGCCTCGCAAGTTCTCCACACGCCTCACTCGTCTGCTCGCCACAGTAACATGACTCGCGCGTTCTCCCGGGCCCTCACTCGTCCTGCTCGCCACAGTAACATGACTGCGCCGTTCTCCCGCGGCCTCACTCGTCCTGCTCGCCACAGTAAACATGATGAATGGCGACTGTAGAACGCAAAAGCCGAATCCCGGACATTTTGGCCGATCTCGAAACACATTTTCGGGCAGACTCATCACGGATAATCACTAGCTTAGACTGTTGTTTACCTACTGTTACCGGTAGGCGTGGCCTCCTAGGGCAGCGAAGCAAGTGCATTCTGGGAGTTGTTGTCTTTCATCCACATAAGCCAAAAATACATTTTCTCAATTTTTCTCAATCTAGAGTTATTTTTTCGTCGTGTGATGCGGCTCTTGTGGCTCTTTGGCGCCCCCCCAGGGGAGGCATGCCTCACCTATTGAAAACCGCTGGGCTATTGTATGCAAGGAACTGGGATGGCGGCCTGGGGATATGCAAGCTCTCTCGACAGATCCCATCTATTCTGGTGAGTAGACTTTTCAGTCTTTCTCACTCCTCGGACTCGTTGGTAAGGGCCTTGATGGATAACTCTCGCACAAGAGTCAAGTTTGAGGGGGCGTGGCGGAGAGCCGGTGGCAAAGCGGTCCGCCTCCCATCCCTGGATGGGGAGGATCCGAACGAAAGAGGAGACGCCACCGACATGCACAAACATGTCCTTAAAACAACCCTTAACCCAAGTGGTTAGTGGTGTTCGTTGATGATTAAAAACAACTATATTGGCGCAATTTATGATTTCAAATCCATGTTATTTGCTATAGCGGAACTATATTTTCAGATACCTCACAACCGCGTATAAACTTCCACTTGATATTTGAGTCTGAAGCGATAGCACACTCCCGACCATTTGATTGCGACAACCACTTTGCCGCAGTTGCTCTGCTCACGCTAGCCTTCTGAGAGACCGGGAACCGAGCGAAAAGACTACAACCAAATGTAAACAGACCCCTTTTCCATTTCTGGTAGCGTAGTAATATCAACGAGCAATGAGTCCTCCAACAGACATCAATTGGATTTTACAAAATGCCAAATAAAAGACAACTGAAACTGTATTCCGCTATGCTACTTGTTTTGGAACATCAACAAACACTACTAACCACTCTGTGAGTTGCACAGTTTTGAAAACGAACATTAAGGGTTGTTTTAAGGACATGTTTGTGCATGCCCATAGACAGCCACTCTGAAGCTGTCAGAGGTGATTCTAAAAGAGTCAAAAAAAAGAGTCCACAACTCTAGTTCATCCAAAACAAACTAGAAAATAGACTCAAAGTGCTAAATACCGGAATTATCCTTTAACCGGATAACTGAAAGCCGTTTACATACTGAAGTCTCCCTGAACTGCTGTGAGCTTGAACGTGATGTACAACCATCTGTCTCTTTTGAGAACAAAGTTCTGTCGAACAATGCAGGTCTGCTGATGTCTCACAACAGTGTGTCCAAGATCCAGTTCAACAACCATCTGAGATTACGGTTAATGGAGCCACATCAACTAATGATCAAGCCCACTTGATTTTTCAAGATAAAATGGACGTTCTAACTACCGTTACTCAGAATCAAGACTGTTGTAAAATGTACCATTCAGTGAACTTTCTCAAGGCATGCTTTTGGCCACCAGGGGTCACTCAATCAAAAAAATAACATAAGACGTACTTTGATGACGTCGGGAAAGAGTGTGGGCTCATGGGAGTTGTTGTCGTTGTCAATGATAACCAGCCATCTAGCATCTCTAGCAGAAAACATGTTCACTGACGAGGTAATGCTATTGTTATTTATATTATATCACTATTCTTGTTACGCTTAGTTACAACTATTCATTTTATGTAATGCCATTCTAATGAAATTGCCACGATGAATCGTTAACTTGCTAACTTATCAATAACGTTAGCTAATGTAAGATGAGTCTACAAACGATAATGTCCTACCCTGGTCCTGGAGAAATACTGTGCAGACTGTTTTCAAAATGTTACAGTATAATTTCCATCTGTTAAAGAGCACATCATTTGGAAATTTGTGTTTGAACCAAATGCTCAAAAATAAATTGTCATGTGAAAATGCACGTCAAATAGATACACTACTGTTTAAAAGTTAGTGTTGGTACGATTTTTTAAAAATGTTTTAGAAAGAAGTTGCTTATGCTCACCAAGGCTGCATTTACATTACAGTAAAAACAGTAATATTTTTAAATATTATTACAACTTTTCCATTTGGATTTATTTTAAAATGTAATTCATTTCTAGGATGTCAAAGCTGAATTTTCAGCATCATTACTCTTCAGTGTCACCTTCACAAATCATTCTAATATGCTAATTTGCAGCTCAAGAAACATTTATTCTTATTTTCAATGTTGTGCTACTTAATATTTTTGTGAAAACCAAAAGAACAGTGTTTATTTTAAAACATAAATCACATTATAAATGTCTTTAATGTCGCTTTTGATCAATTAAATGAGTCCATTGCTGAATAAAATTATTCAATTGCAATTTCTTGCAAATCCTTTCTGCATCTCAAGCTGTTTGTGTTTCTGTTGGCATGTGAATATATTTCAGGAAGAGACAGATGGCTCCTCAACGGATGCCTGAATAGCATCATTAGCAATTAGTGAAGAGATGTGTAGTCCCCGGCATGGAGAGAAGGACTCGTTATTCGGAAGAGTGACTGCAAGAGGAAGTAGGAAAGGGACAGGAAGGGCAAGCAGAGCAGATGGAGTGAGTGGAAGAGGAAGACCAGTGGGTAGAGGAAGGGGAATGGACAGAGCAGGCAGAACAGCAGCAAGCAGTGGAGCAGAAACAAGTGTACCAGTTGAAATCAGCAGTGAAGCAGAAGTGAGTGGAGCTGCTGTTGGGAACAAGGCAGCAAGAGGAGGGACGGCAGGTGGAAGGAGAGGGACGACAAGAGCGGGAAGAACTGCAGGACCCAGCAGTGCAACCAGGGGTAGAGAGGCAGCTAGAGGAAGAGGGACTAGAGCAGCACTTGGAATCTCTGAAGAGGACAGAGTCAGGGTGGAGAGGCTGCGAGAGGAAGAAGGTCCCACACACAGATATCTTAGGGAATACTGCAATTGTCAGGATAAGATTAAACTTCCTTTATCAAAAAAGACAAAGTGAGGGAGAGACAAGAGAGTTTGAGAGAAACAATTTGGACCCTGATCCAGTACAAGATCCGACTGTGTTAAGAGCCTTAAATATTTTCAGAGATGTTATAAAACAGGGGCCAACTTAAGTCTGCACATGCTGTGCCAGAGCCCTCTTCTCAAACCAAGTCAAATCATGTGATCAGTGTGATCAGTGAATCCGACAGTTGCTTCAGTTTGCTTGACTGGAAACTATGTTCACGTCTGCTCCGACTGCCCTGATCACAGGAAAACAGACTGGATCTGTCACTGCTGTGTGGTCTGATGCCAGACATTGCTTTAGCCAATCAACTTCAGTTTGCTCCCATTCTCCAGAACTCTGCGATTTGAATGTTCTTGAAAAGACACGTTATTGCGAAGCACATTCCTTTTGCTAAGATTGTTACACTACCGAAAGGCCAGCAAAGAGCTATAAAAGGCGCAGTGATTTCTGTTGTATCTGAAGTAGAAACAACAGTCAATTGTTTACCCAAGTGAATCTGAAAAGACGTTTGTGTTACCAAGGTCACTATCAGTTTCATACTTTCAGATATAAAGATATCTTCATTAATGCAGAACTCTCTGAAGAAGAAATGTTTAATGAGCATGAACAGTGTGCAAATGACATCAGTGCTTCTGATGAGGAAATGGATATTGCAAGCAGACAAATTGAGAACACTGAAGAACAGAGCAATGAGAATGAACACAATGATGCAAACGATGACACTACTGCAGAAGAGCAATCGAGAGGCCTTGCCTTGGACACATGTCTTCAGCCCCAGATCTCGGCCATCAGCTGTTGACTTATGATGATGGAATATTTTGCATTGCCCCAGCAGAGAGAAACACTCCTGTAAACACTTTCAAAGTTCCTAAACTTGAGTCTATGGCATTTCCAGTGCAGTTTCCCGATGGCAAGAACACCTTTGATGAGCCTGGTAGAGCAAAACATTTCTGGGTTTGCCCCAGCAGATACTTTAACTCTAGACTATTCTCTATTGACAATCGTTGTGCGAAGGATACCAACTATATCTTCTTTGGGCAGTTTGTGACTGAAATGAACATGGCCACATCTAGTATGTCTATCCAGATGAGGAAAGCAAAACCCATGACCCGTGATGGACGCAGAATAAACTGTTCACTGCTGCAGGACAAGCATGAGTTAGAAAAGCTTGTAATAAATGAGGAAGCTACACGATTCATGCAACCATTAAGAGGGACTCCGGCATACTGGGAGAAATCTCTCCGTGATTTGTTTGCTATGCTGAGACAGCTGGGCACTCCTACACTTTCTGTACGTTTAGTGCTGCTGAGATGAGATGGCCTGATGTGATTACTGCTATTAAAGCACAACAAAGTGAAACTGTGAACTTTGCTGAGTTAGACTGGTCTGAAAAATGTGAAATCCTCAGAAGCAACCCCGTCACAGCCATGCGGATGTTTGAAAAACGAGATGAAGCCTTGATGAGAGATTTGATCAATTCACCTGCTCGACCCATCGGTGAGGTCATTTACTTTTTTTTTTACAGCGTAGAGTTCCAGCTATGTGGCTCTCCTCTCAAAAGGTGTGGGACCTACTGAATGACTCAATTCAGAGTTTTGATAGCATTACACAGCTACTTCGTTAAGTAAACGTGATTTATGAAGAGTACGAGAAACATATTGATACTATTTCTACATCAAGTTCAATATTTATAGAGCGACTGCCCCAGGATGATGATGATCTATGTAGATAATGCAGCTAAAAGCGTCAAGAACAAACTGAATCTCCATATTAGCGTTCCATGCCCTCAACAAATCGGGATTGTATCCATTCACCTAAGACTCCTTTGGATCACGCTTCAGCAGAATCACGTTGGCAACGTTGGACAATGCTTTGAAGTTCTCATTGCATTCATCGATGGACAACTTACACTTTGTCAGTAGCTCTGACAAGCTGATGATGAACCATGATGATCTGATGAAGACAAAAAAATATAAGACCTTTGTAATGAAATCCAAGACTTTGTATATCAAACTCAAGGCTTTAAATTGCCTTAATTTGAGATTATCAAATTTAAGACTTTTTTAAATGCTTTTAAGACCCCCTGGGTACCCTGTATATTACACTTGCATTAAATGACAAAAAAATAACATAATACAAATAATAATATGGATAGTTCCAGTCCTTGATTCTGAGGGGTTTAGCTGCGTTCCAAGCTGTTGTAAATTACTTAAACACACACCTGTGACCGCATTACATCAGTATTACTGCGCAACTGCCATTAGTGATTCTTTGTTGCTGCATGTGTTGCTCAGCAACCTCTTTGGAACTACATTGCTTGGCGGAGGAATAAATGTGTTATAACGTTATATTTTTTGTTTTGTTTATGAATAAAATAATTAAAATGAACATTTTTATGGAGTAACCATTTTATAAAAGCGATAAGCCCCTTGAAGCCATGTTTTACATTTGTAGGCACCACTAGTGGTTCTCTTTCATACTTATTATTCTCCTTTTTATTATTATTATTCCGGACAAAAGTTTGGTGCGCTACTCCTCCCGCATCTTTTTTCACAGACCCATGAATGAGGCGTCAAATCGACCGGGTCATTGAGGAGGTGCTATTTTCTAGGCGATCGAGTGTACGATGTTCGGACAGTGGACGAAAAGCATCCAAAAAAAAGTCCCATTGACTTAAAGTGTAAATTGCAGGTAAAAATTTTCACGAAGATAATGCAATGTGCTTACTAAATATAAAGATAAGAACCGCCCACCATTGTTTTTTTTTATATTTTTTATACCAAATGCTGAATATAATGAAAAGTTGGTTCGTTTTACAGTGCTTTTAACCACGCCCCCTCCTTTCACTAGGCTGGGCGTGATGTCATAACAGGGACTCCAAGCTTTTACGGTCTATGCTACAAGCCTAGAGTTACGTTATATTGGAGACCTAGCTAGCGAAAATGGTTAACTATTGTGCTTGTGCGGGATGTACGAATACATCAAAAACGGGGGAGAGGCTCCACAAGTTCCCCAAGGACAAACGACTGATTCGTGCCTGTAAGTGTTAGCATAACTTACCCGAGGTAAGTTAGAGCTTAGATCGGCCCAAAACATCAAGCAAGACCCTAACGTTACCCGAGCCCGCTGTGTCCGAGTCCGGCCCGACACATAAACTGTAATTATGAGCCCAAGCCCGGTTTAAACCCGGCTATTTTTGAATACGTGGGTCGTTATAACTGACGTGCTCAACTACTTTCTTATATTACTTTCTCCCGACCGCAACATTCTTGTTTTTCCCGCTCCCGCCCGCAAAAATACTTTTTTTCTGTACCTCCAAATACTTTCAAGTTAGCCTACGTGTTAGCCCACCATACACATCAGCATACGTACTCCTGATCAATTGTTTGTTATTAAAGCATTAACACACAAACCACTGTTATAACATAAAAGCAAGCGGGCTACTGCGTGCATGGTTTGGCATGACTGCGCGCAAAGTGCGATCCCATAATAATTCCTAAAGCTGACATCAGTTCATCGCGATCTCACACATCTCTGTTATTATCAATGAAGCTTCCATAATATATAACGTTACACTATGTTTGTTATAATTAGAGGATTTGCCAGCATACAGAATTCAGCACTGAACAAAAAGTCTGTTTTGAGCGGTGAGGGGAATCTATCGTAAATGCTTCTGATTGGCTATTATTGCGTCAAGAAATCAACACATATGTCTGTGATTGGCTACATCGCTCCTCGCTGCTGACATGTTAGAAATAGAAACTCTGCCTGTAAACCGTTTCTATTTTGTTTTAGATGTTCTTATTGATTTTCTGCAACAGATGAATAAAAATGTATTAGTTTTTTACGTTTTATTCAGATATTTCTAGTTTGCGGGAGTCCCGCAAATCGTTTTATTCTCCCTCAAACAGCACACACAGAGTGAGTGCATTACTGCCTGCAGCTCCCTGTTATGACATCATCACCCAGTTACGGTAAAAAACACGCTACCTTTGAAGAAACCCCAATAAATGCTATTTTAACGCATTTTAAGACAGAAATTTTTAAATATATCCATATTGTGCACTTTAATGTACACATTAATCGGTTGTGGTGGTTAACCTGCAATTTACATTTAACATTGCGGAATGTTCCGAAATTCAAAATCCACGTTTTCACACACCGACACCAAAGGGCCTGACACCCCTGCGTCTCTCCCTCTCTCTCAGAGGATTTATATTATCAAGCAGCCAATAAGTAATGGCCTAAAATCTTCATAGCCACACCCTAGCAACCACCCCAAATGGCTAACTAAATGTTAAATGAGCAATATCACACAAGTAGCCGTGCGATATCGCTGTATATTGCTGACCTTAGCAACTGCCTAGAAACCACCAAGAACACCCTAGCAACCAACTAGCAACACCCTAACAACCACTGTGAATGCCCTAGCAACACCATAGCAACAACCCAAAACACCCTAGCAACCACCCAGAACACAATTGAATCTGTCATACAAGTCACACTTTAGCAACCATTTAGATTACCTTAGAAACTGTATAACAACATTCATTTTAACTTTTCCATTTACCTATTACACTCCTTTAGATATTTTAGAATATGCACTCTTTAAAATACTGCCATACAAAGCCAAAATGCAATAACTACATATTTGGTCAAAACTGAGTTTAGATTGGAAATGGACTTTGTAACATCTCCTACATCTTGTCTCCTACGGTCTGCCTCTGTAGCCACATTCGAATATACCAATCTGTCCGCCTTGAGCACAGCATCCTTATCACAGAGTCTGATAAGGAACGCCGTGCGCGAGGTGAAACTGTGACATAGACCACCAACAAGCCAACAACATCTATCATAATTAACCCAGAGAAACATGGCACAATCCCGAGGAAAACATATGGTGTCTCTAGCTTTAAAACACAAGTATCCAGACAGCGGTAAGGAACATGGTAAAATATGAAGACCTAAATTGGCAAATAACACCTGAATCAATAAATAGCCGTTACTAGCTAGCGAGCCGCTAGCATATAAACCATTTTAGCTTACCTGCTTCCCTTGAAGGCAGTAACGTTAGCATCTATCCACTCTGGAAATGCTGTCATAACTGTTTTATTTCTTGTTGTCTTCATTTCTTACGCTATTGTAATGTATTTTATTGGGTATACATTGAGTAATCACACACACACAAAATCTCCTTGTTATTTTGTTTGAGTTATGTTGTTAAAGGGCATATTGCAGGTTAGAGTACCCAACGAGTCATTGTATAGTAAAACAATGTAGTAACTAGATTTTCTTTACAATATACTTATAAATACGCTACATTGGCTTCTGGAGTCGTTTTTGTGAGAAATTTTTTTACTTCCGCATCTGAAAATGAGCGTGACGGGCGAGACGTAACAGGAGGGAGAGCGGTCGATTCAAACCATTCAAACAACAGGAAAACAAGGGATCGCAATGACATTTCGGACTTACTCGTATGACAGACCACGGACCACAGCCGTACAATTATGATCCTGCTATGCTGCCGAGAGAGCAGGGACAGGCCAGGATTAATGTTAGACAGAACAACGGTCAGAGGAGACACACATTATTGCAAAAGTATTATTATAAAAAAACTTGTGTGGAGTGAGTGTGTGCAGCCACAGTTTATTGCATCACTTAATCGCGCGTCTTTTTGATTAGCCTAGCTGTCAGATACTGAGTATAACATTAAAAGAAACAGCCTATTCAATCTTCCCTGGATGTTTGTTTTTTTAACGAATAAATTAAATAATAGCAATCAGGAGAATGGAAGCAGCAATAAAAAAAATGAGGACTGTAGTGCTGTCAGCAAAACATTATACCACTTGCAATAAAAACTGCAACAAAAAGGTAAGGCATATGTGTTTTTATATTTAATAGCCTACTGTTCACTGAGAGTTGTAATTAATAGTGTAATAGAGTTATAGTGCATCGTTCATTCTGTTTGGTAAAATGTGAGGTGTATATCGTTCGGTAATGTCGTTGTTCTACATGCACAGAGTAATGGGGAATACTCTAGGTTTGTGAAACGCCACCACTGAGAATGGCAGGTGTCGTGGTGTGAGACCACTGCTAGCTTATAGCCTATACACGTTCACTAATGATATACATTGTGCTTACAATATTGTACAGATTATTACCATCGTATATCAGTTAATAGCAAAGCTATTATTGGCCATCTAGGAGTATTGGAATTTACCAATAACAGAAACTTTAAGCTTTGATCAGGCGCGTATGTCATGCTCATTAATATCCTCCCAGACTTAAGTCACGTGATATAACTTAGCGGTTTCTCATCGAGAGACAGAGAGATATTTTTATTCCTGATACATGTTTTTGTTCCTCCAATCTGGTGTACACTAC
Organism: Chrosomus eos; assembly: GCA_036326025.1. Taxonomy (NCBI): domain Eukaryota; kingdom Metazoa; phylum Chordata; class Actinopteri; order Cypriniformes; family Leuciscidae; genus Chrosomus; species Chrosomus eos. The sequence continues at coordinate 38,579,421 of CM070822.1, forward strand.
ACACGACCGCGTTTTTCGAAGCCGATGCGGAAGAGAAATCCCGTCTCTTCAGCTGCACAAACCACACCCAGACACTAAAACACATTACAAAGACTGTGAACTGTGAAGTACTGTATTGTGGAGTTAGACCGTTAAACAGTTTTTCACCATTGCTGTGCTCAGGATTTTTGATCGCTCAGGCGGGGCTAAAGCGGTATCTCGATGAAGCACTGGAGCCACTGAGGCTGGCCTCGCCCCTAACAATATAAATAGAGCACATTCACATCAGTTTGCCGCTCAATCGCGAGTTACTGTCAGTACTATTAGTTACTACAGCCTACAGTTTGCTAGCTAGCTTTGCCTTCGTCACAGAAATGCGTATTATAAATGTTGGCATAAATGTGCGATAATGAATTGATTGCTCTGAAGTGCTGTTGGGTGGGGGCCTGTAGAATGCGCAACAGCCAATCAAAACGTGCAGCACTCATAAATACTGGAGGTAAATCGCAGTTCCCTCACTCTTCTTTTGAGATGGCACCATGCTTCTGGATCATCGGCAGTTCAATTATCCACAGGCTTCATACTTACATCTGTGAGCAGGGCCTGGACGAAAACCTTGATCTGCGCTGTGAGATCACCTGGGCCGGCAGAGGAGGTGGACTGACTACGGCGTGGAACGGGCCGGCGGTGGATTAACAGGAAGTTGTCCGGCTTCTTGGCAGGGAGAACGATGTGCTGCATTCGACACCGAAACATCTTCCTCTCCCATCTGTGCAGCGACAGAGTCCACCTGACCCAGAGGGAAACCAGCTTCTGCTGAGCAACCTCAGAGAAGCTCTGCGAGTGGAACTCCAAAGTTAAAGCCACCAAATGCCCTTATAAAGGCAACAACGGCTCTTTTAAGAGCCACCCACTCATTCACATAAAGAGCATTTTTAGAAGTGTGTGAAATTCTTTGTTCTTCACATTACTTGAAGTCAGGTATCAGATAATTGTTATAAATTAAAAACTCCGATGACACGCATCTAAAAGCGCGGTCACAGAAAATGTGATTTTTAAACCATTTCAAGTGCGAACCGACTCTCGTCCGCTGCACACACCCAAAATGTGCGACCAGAAAAAGTGCTTTTAATGTCATTTTAAACCAGTCAAGACTCGTGTGCTGTTTTCTGTGCTGCACACACATCCAAAACATACATTCAGAAAAAAAGTGATTTTAATGTATTTTTAAACCATTGAAGTTTCAGTGCTGTAGGCGTTTTGAGTTTCAGTGACTACGTTTACATGCAGCCAATAACTCGTTCAAATGGGGGGTGGGGGTGGCGTGTGAAACCAATCAAATGCGGGTGTCTCACGGCCAATGCGTGAGAGTTGGCAGCTATGCGGTTGCGCACGGCATACCTGTCAAGTATCCCGTTTTGGACGGGAAAGTCCCGTATTTTACCCTTCTTTCCCGCCGTCCTTCCGTATTAGTATTTTCCCATTAATCTCCCGTATTTTAACCTGAGTTATTAAAAAAATAATAATACCCCGGGCGGAGTAAAAAAAACAAAAACATTCCCAATCCGAGCTCTGTCACTAGCGATACTACAGGTACTGTAGGTGACGTTTTGTAAGTTTTGTAACTGCGACTTTAGCATGGTACGGAAGATTGTTACAGAGAATAGGATGACGTTACACAACAGAACTGTTTGGGCTCTACTCTCATGTAAAATGAACCACTCTGGCCCAGCCCACAAATACACTCCTTCCAAAACAGTCTTAAAGAATGCAAAGTCTGAAACAAATATGGACCATAAATCACTAAAATAATAAAGAAAACTTATGTGAAGTGAAAAGAAAAACTGTAAAAGAAAAGCTATATAAAATGAAAAGAATGTGTGGAATGAAAATAAAATGTAAATGTAAAGACAAGCAATGTTAAATGAACAAAAAATATGCAAATAAGCCTTTAAATATATGCTCTTCATTATATACCCTT
>CM070822.1:38581480-38791480 GCA_036326025.1 Chrosomus eos
TTGTTCCTTTGTGCTTTTTTTGTTCCTTTGTGGAGCTTGAGTCAAACTAAAAAAATAAAACCAAAGTTTTTCTAAGGTAATGTGTTATGTAATATATGTACATAGATGTCTAAATGTGGTGCGTACTGCTTATGAATCCAGAGAAAGAATCAGGTCTGAGAACAGTTATGTCCTGTTGCTTCCCCTTGTCATTACTGGACATCAGGGCAGACCTCGATACAGCATTTCAGGAGAGCGTATTTCTCATTTGGTATCCCTGGGACTGAATTGGCAAAGCATTGCAATGTGCTTAGGCGAAAGCTCTGGGACTCGTAAATGTATGTAAGCTCTGTTTACATTTTACATCCATGGATAAAGGTTTAAGGCTTTAAAAAATAAATAAGTAAATCAATAAATTTGATCAGTGACAGTCCTCTCGTCCCAGGATTTATGGAATTCAAATCCATTCGATAAATGTCCTTGTTCATGCAACTGTTGCTTTGTGTGATGCTTGACAACGACAGCGCTTGATGGCGTTGGATGAAGGATGACATCTTTGTTGAAAGTATCATGAAAATGTGTTTTGGCCCTAGAAAACAAAGCAGATATTATAATAGGTATTTATTCATCCAAAATTTAGGATGATGTATTTTGATATTCATACCACAGCTATTTTAAAAAATTGGCGTTTTTTTTTATTATTAATTATTATTTATTCCCTTAAACACAACCCTAAAACTGGTGACAGAATACATCAATTCACTCCATACATTTAAATTTAAATTATCAAGCTGATGGAAGACACATAATAAAAAAAAAACAACAACAAATGTTGTCCTACAATGAACTACAATAACACATTTTTAAGAGTAGGAAGGAGCTTCCATCTCAAAGTCTACTGTTATAGAGACAGGGGAGTGATCAGATATTAGATATTAGAGAAGATCTTAGAGGTTAATTTGGAATCAGTTAAAAAAAATAGTCAAACCTTGTATACGAGTTATGGACATTATATTAAAAATAAAGAATAGTCTTTGTCAGTAGGGTGCTGAAGAATATTCAGTGAATGAATGAGATTATTAAGAACAGTAGCTGAATTAGAAGGTTTGGGAGGGCTGGGGGAATACCTATCCATAAAAGAGTCCAAAATGCAATTAAAGTCCCCTCCAATAATACGATGAGTGGAGTCAAAACCAGGTATGATATTAAAGGTGCTCTAAGTGATGTCAGGCCAAAATATTTTTTGTCACATACAGCAAACATCTCCTCACTATCCGCTAGCTGCCTGTCCCTGAACACACTGTTAAAAAACGTGGTCTCTGTAGACACCACAGGCTCCACAAACGGCAACAAAAACAAACTTGGCTTACCCGCACCACGAAACATAAACAGTGTTCCAGCCAATCACTGGCAAGAAGTATTTGAGGGTGGGTCTGGGGGGTTAGTGCGCGTTCACATGAAGGGGGTGTGTGAAGGAGAGAGAAGCATCAAGAGGGAAGTTTGAATAATGGCCGACACACGACCAAAGAGATGACATACCGATGATCAACTTACAAAGAAGAGGGAAAAGGATAAAGAATGCGCAAAGTACTGAATTTACATCGGTTAAGCATTTGAAAGATGGCGAGACTCCGCCGGCAGAAGGGCTTCCAGTCCGACATTCAGGTTTCTCTGTTTTTGCTGGACATGTGGGTAACGTTAAATTCTTTTTTTTTGTTCTAAAAGCACGGAAGGGAGGGGGAGGAGACGATGCGGAGAAGGGAGGGTCTAGCTAGCCTCCGTTTTGTTTGACAATAGTTCGAACGTCAACAAGAAGTGACGTCACCCAGGATCGCTTAAAAAACAAAAATGGCCAAACTGATTCGTCAAGAGTTATAGATCCAAAGTTATATATATGAATACACACACACACACACACACACACACACCTAAAGTGCCTTACGAGTCCATGGATTGCGTAGGCCATCCGCCATGACGTACCGCCCTCATTGTGAGATTGTGACGGAGCGGCTCCGTCACTGAGTGTGACACACACACACACACACACACACACACACACACACACACACATACTCATTCCCCGTTCCCTTACAGTCTCAATTAAGCTGGTCATAAACTTTTCCCCTACTGTTAAGTAGCGCGGTCAAGGGTGCACACTTGATAGTTCTACTCTTTTATAAACATATATTTAAACGAACATGATAAACACTTACCGTGTGTGGAGGCGTCGCGGGTTTGCTCTGCTTCCCATCCAGTTTGGCGGACCCGAAGCATAACATTTCCGGTTGTTAAATAGCGCGATTGTCACGCGCTTTCATGGTCACGTGAACTGCATAATTATGGGTTTTGGGTTGCAATAAGAATTTGTGATGCAAGTAATTGTGTATGGGGAAGGGAAAATGTTTGTGAAGATGGATATAAGTATTGTGGAAAATGCTGAAGTATAATGGATATAAGTCCTCTTCTGTAGTTAATACAATGTGTTGATTGTATTAGGTAAATGATGGTTGAGCCTGGTGGGAGGGGCTAATGGCTTTAAGAGTTGCAGCTTTGGGCCTGTGAAGTCAGTCTTGTTCTGGTTACAGAGAGGGTAACTAGTGGCTGGTAATTTTTCTGTGGAAAGAGAAATAGAGTTATTGAGGATTTCTTTTTTTTGTTTGTTTTGTTTGTTTGTTTGTTTTGTGTATAATTTTATTATAGTAAGTAATTTTTTTCCAAATAGTTATTCTTTTGTTATTATTATTTCTCTTCACCCTTTGTACTTTGGAGGCCGGCATAATAAAACACCTCACTATTCATCGACTACGCCTGTGTTTTTCCCTATTGTGGGGAGGTTGGATGAGGACCCCGCGACATATGGTGTCAGAAGTGGGATGGCTAGTCGGAGAAAGGTATCTCGCCCTCCAAGGCAGCGCACAGGGCTGCGATCCCAGCGCCAGGGACAGCTGGAAGGGATTGCAACCGGCAATGTAGACCCGGCTTGGGAGACAGTACCTTCATTGGCGTCGTCATCAGAGGAAGGTGAGGAGGAGAGCGGTTTCTGGAATGTTCCAGCGGCACGTTCCACCCCACCAACGACAAGTGGAGCAGGCGATGGATTACATACAATGATGAGAGACTTCTTGGCAGCCCAACAAAGAAGAGAGGAGGGGCTGTTGGCAGAGCTCAGAGGACTGAGGGCCTCTCTTCCATTAATTCACCAAGTTTCTCAACCTTCCACCCGGCCAAGTAGAGTACCTGCCCAGACACTTCCTGCTATCAACCGGCCAGTTGTGGCAGCAACCCCAAGTACAGTGACAGCAAGTAGTCCCAGGCTGGAACTTCCTACACCTGCACCCCGGCGGGGGCAACGTGATATATCTTTGGAGGGAGCCCCTCTCCAATTCAATGACTCAAGCGGCAGAGATGACCAGCCAAGGTCAGAATGGAGACATTATAGTGAGCCAAAAATTCCGCCATATCAGATGGATGAGGACATTGAAAATTATTTGTTACGTTTTGAACGCATTGCCAAAACGTGGAAATGGCCAGAGAGTGAGTGGGCATGCAGACTTGTTCCCCTGCTGTCTGGAAAGGCATTGGAGGCCTATACTGCAATGGATGAGGAGCGAGCCCACTGCTATGCAGACCTGAAGGCGGCGCTGCTGATCAAGTTCGACATCTCCCCAGAGACGTACCGGCAACAGTTCCGATCAACGATGATACCATCTGGAGAGAACCCCACCGAGACTTACCACCGCCTTAAGGGCCTCTACCGGCGCTGGATTCGGCCAGAGCAGCACACAAAGGAGGAGATTGGTGAGGCTATCATCTTGGAGCAGTTACTTCGGGTACTTCCTTTCGAGGTGAGGACATGGGTGAAGGAGCATGAGCCAGTGGAGGGCCTTACAGCGGCCAGGCTGGCCTTACAGTACCTCAACGCCAGGAGAGGAGGACCAGCTACACGATCCACCGGTGCAGCCCATCGACCAGCATTCCAGCCACCCCAGCCAAGGTCTGTAAAGAGAGAAGATAGCCAGGAGTTTTCGGGTAATTCCAGAGCGGTACCAAACCAACGAACATCCGGTAAGGAACTTGTTTGTTTTTATTGCCAGCAGCCAGGCCATAAAGCTTCTGTGTGTCCCATACGCAAAGCTAAGGTCACCGGCGCTTGCTATGCACCCCGGCCTGAAAGAGGGCCTGTCGGGGATAAGGAAGTGAGAGTTCAGCGCTATAAAACTGTGACTATTAATGGACAGCAGGTTACTGCACTATTAGACACTGGGAGCTTTATGTCTCTGGTTAAGTTTAGTTTGGTACCAGTAGGCAGTGTGGACTACAGTAGACAAACAGACATTTCGTGTGTTCATGGGGATAAGCACCCTTATCCCAAAGCGGATTTAACTGTTACCATTGATGAACAGCATTACCTGTTGACGGTTGGAGTGGTTGAACACTTGCCTGTAGATGCCATTCTGGGTTGGGATTTACCGGTACTTATGGACTTATTACAGGAAACTGAACTGCCAGGGGAAATTGACTGTGGGGAGGAAGGGGAGGTTGATGTAAATGTGTCTTGCCCTGTGATTACTCGAGCCCTGGCGAAAACTGGTGTCCAACCACTTCCAGACTTGGATAGTAGTCTGTGTGAGGGTGGCACCAAAGGGGCAAGAAAATCCCGCCGACAACGTCGCTTTGAGAAGCAGCTAAGGCCATCAGAATATGGGAAAATAGGTTTGCTGTCAGATAAAATGTGGGAAGTACCTGAAAATGTTTCTGAATTGCAGAGGGGGGATGAAACTTTGAAACCGTTATTTGCTAAGGTAGAAGAAGGTACAAATGGGAATTGTGTGGGAAAGGAGCGGTTCATTGTTGATAACGATGTTTTGTATGCAGTTGATGATGACCATAGACGTTTAGTAGTCCCTGCTAGCTGTAGATCTCTGGTCCTGCACTTGGCACACACACTTCCATGGGCCGGGCATCTTGGCCGCCATAAAACCTATCTTCGCATTAGTAAACGTTTTTATTGGCCCTCCATGTACACAGACACTCAGAAATATTGCACCACCTGCCCCACATGTCAGAAAACCAGTATTCCCCGTAAGTCGGACAGAGCCTGCCTGCAACCACTTCCGGTTATTGCCACTCCATTCCGCAGAATTGCCATGGACATTGTGGGCCCTCTGGTGAAAAGTAGCGGGGGCCATCAGTATATCTTGGTGGTGTGTGACTATGCTACCCGTTTCCCTGAGGCCTTTCCCCTGCGCACCATTACTGCTCCCACTGTTCTGCGTGCTTTGGTACAACTGTTTTCCAGGGTGGGAATACCGGATGAGATTCTGACGGACCAGGGAACTAATTTCACCTCTAAATTGATGCAACTATTCCATAAACAACTGGGTATCTCAGCAATCAAAACCACACCCTACCATCCACAGACGGACGGCCTGGTTGAACGGTTCAATCAAACACTGAAGAGGATGTTGCAGAAGTTTGTGGATGATACTGGCAAGGATTGGGACCGTTGGTTGCCGTTCCTGCTCTTTGCCTATCGTGAAGTTCCCCAGGCATCTACGGGTTTTTCCCCATTTGAGCTGCTATATGGCTGGGATGTGCAGGGGCCATTGGATCTGATCCGCAAGGGCTGGGAGGCGCCATCCTCCACTTCAAGTGAAAGAGGGGTGGTGCAGTTTGTGCTGGAGATGAGAGATCGGCTGGCAAGATACCAGGGGGAGGCAGAGGTCAACCTGCTTGCAGCCCAGAAAAGCCAGAAGATCTGGTATGACCAACAGGCACGGCAACGAGAGTTCCAACCTGGCCAAAAAGTCCTGTTGCTTCTCCCTTCGTCCAACAGCAAACTCCTGGCAAAGTGGCAAGGGCCATATATCATCCTCCGTAAGATGGGTCCAGTCACCTATGAGGTCCATCACCCTGATAAGAAGAAACCCAAACAGACCTACCATGTAAACTTACTGAAAGAGTGGAAGGACTGTCCAATCCCAGGTCCAGAGCAATCTCTGATGGTGAGGGAGGTGGACATGGAAGTGGAGGAGGAGGTTGGACTGGAACCTGTCACTGAAACTGCTCCTCCCCTTCTCACTCATCTGGCTCCAGAGCAAGCGGCACAGCTCCTTCAAGTCTTCCAAAAGACTCCTTCGCTCTTTGCAGCCAGTCCTGGGCGAACCACCTTAGTTGAGCATGTTGTGCGTCTAAAGGAGGGACGACCCATCCGCCAACGTCCCTACCGTGTGCCACAACATCTAGTGGGAAAACTGCAGCGGGAGGTAGAAGAGATGTTGAAGCTTGGAGTGATCGAGCCTTCTAACTCAGAGTGGTGCAGCCCAGTGGTCATCGTCTATAAGAAGGATGGCTCTCTCCGCATTTGCATTGATTTCAGAAAACTCAATGCCATCTCTGAGTTTGACGCCTATCCAATGCCAAGAATCAATGACTTACTGGAGAAAATTGGAGCTGCCAAATACATTACCACCCTGGATCTGTGTAAGGGTTACTGGCAGGTGCCATTGGAGAAGTCGTGCCGGCCATATACCGCGTTCCAAACACCGGCTGGACTTTTCCACTTCACTGTGATGCCATTTGGGCTGCACGGAGCACCAGCCACCTTCCAGAGGTTGATGGACAGGGTCCTTCAGGGTTGTGACTACTGTAGCGCAGCTTACCTCGATGATGTGGTGATTTTTAGCAACACCTGGGAGGAGCATATCCAACATCTGTCACTGGTACTGGAAAGGATCAAGAAGGCAGGGTTGACGCTCAACCCCTCCAAATGTGAGTGGGCACGACAGGAGACACGGTACCTAGGTTACCAACTAGGGCGAGGAGAAGTGCGTCCGCAGGTGGATAAGGTGGAAGCTATCCAGAACTGTCCTCGTCCCCGCACTAAGAAGGAAGTCCGGTCCTTCCTGGGTTTGGCTGGCTGGTATAGGCGATTTGTGCCCCAGTTTGCAACTATTGCTGTACCCCTCACAGCCCTTACCAGGAAGGACCAGAGGAACCCAGTAACCTGGACAGATGACTGTGAAACTGCCTTCAGCACATTGAAAACCTGTCTGTGCTCCTCCCCTGTCCTCAAGAGTCCAGATTTCAAGAAACGATTTTTGGTACAAGTTGATGCATCTGCAGTCGGCCTTGGAGCAGTTTTGGCCCAAGGAGACCCTGGTAATGAACATCCCATACTGTACCTAAGCCGGAAACTGCAGCCACGTGAGACTCGGTATTCTACGGTGGAAAAAGAAGGATTGGCCATTAAGTGGGCACTGGAGAGCCTACGGTACTACTTGCTAGGACGGGAGTTTGATCTGGAAACTGACCACCGAGCTCTCACTTGGATTAATTCAATGAAGGACCACAATAGCCGCCTTACTCGATGGTATCTTTCACTCCAGCCATTCAGGTTTACCATTCGACACCGACCAGGTCAGGCCAATGTGGTAGCGGATTACCTTTCACGGTTGCCGCACATCGCCAACCTCGCGGAGGAGGGGGATGATGTGACGGAGCGGCTCCGTCACTGAGTGTGACACACACACACACACACACACACACACACACACACATACTCATTCCCCGTTCCCTTACAGTCTCAATTAAGCTGGTCATAAACTTTTCCCCTACTGTTAAGTAGCGCGGTCAAGGGTGCACACTTGATAGTTCTACTCTTTTATAAACATATATTTAAACGAACATGATAAACACTTACCGTGTGTGGAGGCGTCGCGGGTTTGCTCTGCTTCCCATCCAGTTTGGCGGACCCGAAGCATAACATTTCCGGTTGTTAAATAGCGCGATTGTCACGCGCTTTCATGGTCACGTGAACTGCATAATTATGGGTTTTGGGTTGCAATAAGAATTTGTGATGCAAGTAATTGTGTATGGGGAAGGGAAAATGTTTGTGAAGATGGATATAAGTATTGTGGAAAATGCTGAAGTATAATGGATATAAGTCCTCTTCTGTAGTTAATACAATGTGTTGATTGTATTAGGTAAATGATGGTTGAGCCTGGTGGGAGGGGCTAATGGCTTTAAGAGTTGCAGCTTTGGGCCTGTGAAGTCAGTCTTGTTCTGGTTACAGAGAGGGTAACTAGTGGCTGGTAATTTTTCTGTGGAAAGAGAAATAGAGTTATTGAGGATTTCTTTTTTTTGTTTGTTTTGTTTGTTTGTTTGTTTTGTGTATAATTTTATTATAGTAAGTAATTTTTTTCCAAATAGTTATTCTTTTGTTATTATTATTTCTCTTCACCCTTTGTACTTTGGAGGCCGGCATAATAAAACACCTCACTATTCATCGACTACGCCTGTGTTTTTCCCTATTGTGGGGAGGTTGGATGAGGACCCCGCGACAGAGATGCTGTCAATGTATGATTCGGCTTCCTGCGGGGACAAAAATATTTTCTTCGTCTTCTCATGAGTAAAGATGAGACGAGGATACAGCAGACCATATTTTATTCCTTTAGCTCTTAGTTTCTCCTGTGCTCCGTCAAACTGCTTGCATTGGGAGGACACCTCTACTGGAAAGTCAGGAAAAATACTGATTCGACCCCCGTCGAAGGTGAGCGGGCTTTGGTTACGGGCGAGTTGCTGTATTTCAGTCTTAGCAGCATCATGATGAGTCCTGGCAATCATAACTCGCGGCCTGTTGGTCATGACGGGGCCAATGCGGTGAACGCGGTCAACCTTTACACCATGCGGAAAGTTGGTTTTCGCCCAGCAGCAAAGGCAACAGGCCAGAGACAAATTGTGTGGGGTTGCCCTTCTCTGCGTTTTCAGGGAGACCTGCGATCTTGATATTTTAATTAAAACATAAAACCTCAACATAAAAATGAAAACCGGTTTTGCCAACACTCACTTTATTGGAAGTGCATTTATAACAGTAACGTCAACAGTGTATCTCCTGACATTTTAAGTTGAACTTAAAAACTATTTCCTGAAAAAATAAGTTTTTATAAATAAAAAAATGAAGACAGTCTTTCTTGAATTCCCTTAACATAAATACTTGTTTTTCTAATGATTATGAATATGTCAAATATAGCAAGGAGACATTTTAATTGTTTATTAATAAACAAGTGTTTTCTGAGTCAGTGTCGACTGCAAAGATGAAGTTGGCGATGCTGACTCGCGATCTTCGCAGTAGTGAACGCGCCAGAGAGAAATGCACATTTCATACGGATTTTTTTTTAATTACATAATCAGAGAGCAGTCTTTCGTTTTTAATGGTTCTGTTTAAAAGTACACATTTCCAGTTTTCTATAGATCTATTTATCAGGTGTTTGAGGCAAATAGGCCTACCTTATACGCTGATTTTCGGTTCATTTATGAGACAAGCTCCAGTTCACGCGCCGTTGCCTCTGTGACGTGATTATCTATTGTCTGCTTTATTTACTTCTTATTTATTAAATCCAGGAAATTGGTTTATGAAACATTGATTAAAATTAAGATACAAAACGAAATTCACTTTAAAGGCTTTGTGCTTTCTGTTTGAGGTCTCTGTGAAAGTTTCAAAGCAGTATTTAGTGCCACTTTCAGAACTGTCACGTCCGTAACATTGGTTTTTCCTCATAAATGCGAACACGAAAAAAAAAAAAAAAAAAAATTATATATATATATATATATATATATATATATATATATATATATATATATATATATATTATATATATATATATATATATATAATGTTCTGTGGAGAGCCAACCCTTCTTCGTCCGGTGGGTAGTATTACTTTTGTTTTGCGCAGTGTAATCCACAGAATTACAAAAAATATTTAAGCCACCTAAAAGTTAAAAGATTTTTTTGTCACAGGCTACACAAATTTGTGTATTTCCCTCATTTTAAATATAAAACGCATCTTTTTCTAATGTCTGGACTCCTTTATTAAGGGAGCTTGGATATATAAACAGATGTTTTAATATATTCGTATTAAATGCACTTCTGAGAATTTATATTTCAAGTTTTTTACCTCAAATGTCACGTCCATAACGCTGGAATTGCCCAATTTTAAATAATTTATCCTCAACTAGTTTTGTGGTGTAGGTCTACGTATTTTATAATGTGAACTTCAAATAATACTAATAGTAATTTATAGGGGTGTCACGATTCTCCAAATCATCGATTCGATTACATTTTCGATTCTAAGGTCACGGTTCGATTCGATTCTCGATTTTTACATTTATTTTTTTTAAGCATAGTTTGCGATGCCATTTTTAGACTAGACTTTTATGTAATATAATATATGACCTTTGTTTGCAATGTACCACACTACATTGTCAAATTTAAAACATTTATTAACAAAATAATGTTACAATAACTAACATCTTCAGTCAATTAGAAACTTAAGCAAAATAACCTGCCATGTATTTTCTCTTTTGTAACTGCAGTCTTATTCACAGAAGATGACATTCAAGTTCACAACAAAACAAACACTGTTTAACAGATACATCTATGTTTTCCTTGCTTTACCTCGGTCTTAAAGTACAAACATGACTGTGAAAAATATTAGTATTTAATGTAGAATTTAATTAAATTCATTTATGATGAAATTACAACATTTTCATGTCATGTTCATTTTGACCACGAACTGTGCGCTGTCGCTTTAACTCGGCACGTGCAGCAAAAATAGACTCGGTGCGGAAATGAACGACACTTGTCTCATTCGTGTAGGTGGAGAATCAAGTTATTTGTGACATGCTAGATTTATTGAAAAAATATTTATACTGTTCTGAGTCTGCTGTTTTTGTCCATTTAAAGTTTTAATTTAAAAAGTGGAAGAATGGTACACGCACTGACGCACATACAGTAGCAGAGCTTGCAAACTGTGGCTTTTTTGAAGCGCGAACTTTGAACGCGAATGTGAACATTGTCAACATAACTCACTGGAAATCAGAAATACTCCCACTGTCCCACACCGGCGACTTTAGTGAAAGAGGAGGTCAGAAGTCCTGTCGATGGGTCTCCTGCATCTGCAGCCATGCTATCTTTTGACTGGCTGTAACTGAGGTAGAGGACTCGCAGCACTTCAACGCTGTTTTTTTCCGCTTTGCAAACCGACTGGACGTGACATGGGGGGCGTGGCAGTATCGACGATTCCATTTTTGAATTCGATAATCGAGATTGTGACTTAATTTCGATCGATTTCGATTTAAAATCGAAATCGTGACACCCCTGGTAATTTAAAGGGGGGGTGAAATGCTCAGTTTCACTCAATCTCATGTTAATCTTGAGTACCTATAGAGTAGTATTGCATCCTTCATACCTCCAAAAAGTCTTTAGTTTTATTATATTTATAAAAGAAAGATAGGCTGTACCGAGTCTTTCCGGAAAAACCCGAGCGGGTGGAGGCGTGCCGTGTAGGCGGGAGCGCGCGAAGCTTTTGCGTGTGTTGTCAACAGACAGACTCGTGGTTTATGAGGACATGAATTATTTTTTACAATAAACAAACTGACACCTACAGTGGCCAGCTAAACAAATGTATTTAAACACACACACCATACATCGCATGCTCCATCGATACATTAACTGTAAGTGATCATGTTGTTTACTTGCTGTGCTTAGCTTACACGCCGATAGTTAACAACACACAGACATTTGAAGCAGTTTTACTCACCGCATGCGGTTCCAACGCACGACCGTGAACCTTTATCGTTGGGACTGCTCCATCTTTAAGTATTAGGCGATCTGCAAATCCGGCGTCGAACTGAGCCTATAACGTTAACTATAACCGTCGAAATGAAGGGAACAAACAAGAACACGTCACTTGCACAACTATGTTGCTGCTCTGGAAAAACAAAATCCATCCACAGGTCCCCTAACGCTGGGTTCTTTGGAAATTTGTGCAGTGTTGTCTTGCCCTGGCAACCAAAAACACACTTTTTTTGTGCCTTTTTTTTTATTGCAGCGCTCTGATGGCATAGGACTCTCACTCTCGCACGCTCTAGGCTACAGCTGCGCGCGTGCACTTCCGGGAGAATTGCCCTTAAGACCCGTATAAGGAAATTCCGCACACTCTGACGTCGCGTAGAGCCGTATTCGAAAAAAACTTTCCGAAACTTGTGACAAACCGGAAGGAGTATTTTTGGAACAGAAATACTCCATCAAACTTACAACTTCATTTTTGAAACTTTGTCCATGTTTAGCATGGGAATCCAACTCTTTAACAGTGTAAAAAACTCACTATGTATGAAACAGCATTTCACCCCCCCTTTAAAGATGTGGTAGCATTGGATCTGGACGGGAAGGATAACTCTGGGAGTTGGAAGGAGGGGTGTGTCGCGATTCTGCCTTCTCGCACGCGACACAGGTTCTTGGATCTGAGTGTCGCGATTTCGGTTTCATATCGCATATCGTTACAGCCCTAATTTTTACTAAGGAAAATGATTTTAAAAAATTGTAACGCACATTGTAACGTGACTTGGATAAGTAACTTTAATCTGATTACTGGTTTGGAAATAGTAACGTGTTAGATTACTCGTTACTGAAAAAAGTGGTCAGATTAGAGTAACTAAGTAACTCATTACTAAGGCATCACTGAGTATAAAATGATTCAAATAAGCTCTAAAAAAGTTGTCATTCTACTCAATTCAGTTTAGGGTTTATTCGGTTCAGTTCAATAGCTTTAAAGTGCATCAATCATGGAAAGCGCAATTCAGTGGATAAGTGCATTAAATGTTACTCTAGAATTTTTATCATCAACTGCATATTGTCAAGTATAGTGAGCAGCATTATTTTATGTCTTATTAATAAATGCTTCCAATATTACCTGCCTCGATGATCAACAACTGCTTGTAGTAGGATGCCTTTCCTATTGTAGTAGTCTGATGTGTTGTCTCTGGGGGATAAAACTGGTATATGGGTCCCATCTCTATCGCTCCAGCGCACTGAGGGAAGACACATCTCTCGTCAAACCCACGCGTCACCTCATTCAGTCTCTCTCCCGTGGGTATACTTATGTGCTGACGAGCCAGCGATTTCAGCCCAGATGCCACCTCATGCACACATTGCCAAACTACAGCTTTGTCTGACACCGAAGAGATGAGCAAGTGTGCGGAAGCAGTCACCTGTAGCAAACCAATACAGGGCCACAGCAACTCTTTTCTCCACACGAATTGCTGCACGTAGCTGTGTGGTTTTGCGATAGTCGAGTGCGAAGTACATCGCAAATGAACTGAAATGTTTGCCTTCGCACCCGAAAGTTGCAGAACTATTCATTTTCAGTAAAGAACGCGCATTTTTCGCACCACAGCTGGCAACGTTCTCGAATCCATAGGTTTCTCTGTACAGTTTTCATTACGGCATCTATCCACAGTATTAATACTTGCAGCCTCTTTATCCTCCTCATTTTGCGCTATTTGAAAAATGTCCCCCGACTAAAAACTGTTTTTAAAAGAAAACCCACCACTTCAGGTCGACTTTGCACCGGACTTTGCCATCCTTTTTTTAATTTAATTTTCTTTTTCTGCGAGAATGCGAGATCCGATCTGTTATCCAGATTCAGAAGCCCCTTGATGAGGACAGGTGAAAACGCACCGAAGCGGAGGAGTCTTGAATCATCCAGAAGGGTTTGTATTCGCTATAACAACCGCCTCGCTCTACATTATCCTGCTTATTACATGGCTACCTACCAAAAAAATAAATAATTTGATTCAAAATTTAAATACGATTGTATTGCTTCCGCTAAAAAAAAGTCTGTTCCGTCTCTACGTTTAGCGCCCATGGCAACGCTCTGTTTTTAATGGCAACGGTGTGTTATACTTAGCAGCGTCTGTTATCAATTACATTAAGCATTCTACATTAGAATTCAACCAAGCCATGTAATAAACCTTCTTACGTATGACGTTACCAGGTGCTGTCTGTGGCGATGCTACTGAATTGGTTGATATCGATGGATATAGAGATTCGATATTGATAGGGGCGAGCTGCATATAGGCTACTGCTCTACAGTTTACGATGCAGACATCAAAAGACTAAAGCCCATTAACTGGCTAAAGGAAAACAGTTAAAACATATTTGTTGATGTAGGCTATTTGTTTTTTTAAAGGGGTCATATAATGGTACATGCACTTTTTCAAGTTGATTGTACTGAAATGTGTGTTGGCAGTGTCTGTACACAACCATCTTATAATGATAAAAATCCATCCAGTGGTTTTCTTTTAATCTCCTTTTATGTTGTCCCCTGCCTCATATTGAGCAGTTCGTTTTTGTGTCAATAAAACGGACGCCCCTCCCACGATTGTTGATTGACAGCAGCGTTTCAACACAGACCCGCCCTGAGCGAGCTGTCCTCATAGTCCGTCATTGTTTACACTGGAGCAGAATGGAGTCTAAGTGATTGTGGTGTTCTGTTCTTGGGTGTAATAACGAACACAGCAGTCATTTTGATGTTCCTAAATCCGAACCGCTGAGGACGCAGTGGCTGAGTTTTGTTTATGATGGGAATATTCCCCACGATCAACGTCAATGCGTTCATGTTTGCGCGAATCATTTCACATCAGACTGCTTTATAAACGAGGGTCAGTAGCCTATAAAGCTGGTTTTGCTAAGAAGCTGCTCCTGAAAAAGGAATCGGTACCAACTATACGTGTTCCTGCTGCACCTCCAGAAGAACTGACGTGAGTGTAACGTTTTATTAACCTTTAAATATGAATCTTTGCAAATCCCTTGCACGCTTCACGATGAATGTGACTAATGTTTACACTCGGGGTGCATTACGGCATGCATTCTATATAACGTTACAACGTTCTCAATATAATTCATAATCCCACGTTTATAATGAACAACGCGTTATGGTTATTGTGTTATTAAAAACTGTACGCACAGAACAGAGGGGCGGAGTGAGCGAAGCCCATTATCATTTAAAGGCATATGCACTGAAACGGCGTGCTGACAACAGAGCTGTTTTTGACCAGGTAAAATAAGTGTTTTCTTACAATACTTTTTTTTATTACATTTTTAATAAAAGTATATTAAAAAGTTTTTATTTAGACCCTAAAGATTCATATTAACTTGTAAAAAAAAGGGCATTATATGACCCCTTTAAAGGTGCCCTAGAATGGGGTTATTTTATTATTTTATAATGTTTCCTGGGTTGCCCTTATAGTGTTAGTATGTTTTTTAGATAAAAAATTGTCATCATTTAGAAGTAAAAGGAAATAAATCCTAGCCTGATTTTAGTCTCTGATTTGAACACTCTGTTTGAAGGGGCGTGTCTGCTGTGTAACCGGCCACTGCTGTGATTGGCTGACATGCTTGCATATGAAATAGCTATTACATGTGAAACTCTCTCGAATACTTTTACTACAGCTATTAAACGTTTTTACTATTACAGCTATCGAGATTAACGAATCGTGAGATGTTTATAAAGTATTTAAATCTATTTCCATCACATAAAATGTTGCTGTGATGAGCATTGAGCAGATGACAGTCTGTTGATCGCGAGACTGAAGATCTAATCATTGCAACCCAGTTTCTGCACTCTCTATAATGCTTTCACCAATGCAAACACGATGATGTACATACAGTAAGAACTTTGTTGTGCAGTGTAACATGCGTCATTGATTTCATAACGAGTTTGGCAAGTGTCCAGGGGCCCGTTTCAATAAGGAGGTTCAACCAACTCTGAGTTATACCTTGAACTCTGAGTTGACTTAACCTGAGATGGGAAACTCTGAGTTTTCGGTTACAGAACAGCTGAAATGAGTTAGTTCAATTAACTCAAAGGCTGCGTTTACACTTCGCATTAACATGCGATCACCGTGATCCGATCAAGCAGATCGGATCATTAGCCAATCAGGAAATGATGCGTTTATATTTGTTCATATTAAGCAGCCTCTGCATCTGGATAACCGATCGGATTTCTGTTTCCCGCACAATATTTAAATCAGGTCTGAGGCACGACACCAGATTAATAGTAAAGATGATACAAATTAAACAATATCCCAATTGCTTTCACTCACTCACTTTACTTTCATATGCAATCTCCATTAATTAGATCAAATTATATTTTTTGAAAGAAGGAATACTTCCAGAGTTGATCTTACAAAAATAACGTTGATCATGTTAAACAAGTCACATCATCGATCATCTGGGTTTAAGGTTATAGCGTGCAATGACTATATTGACAGAAATGGGAGATTGCTAAACATACTGAAACAATAAAAACATTCAACATTTAAAACATTATTTCGATTGTGATTATTCCTCTGGAAAGCAGCGTGCAGCGATTTTTTTTTAATAATCGCACAACCTATTTGATATTCCAATTAAATAGGCTACTCAGTTAGGCTACTCATACGAACCAACTATTAAAAAATGTTTACTTGTAAGCGGTCTTTTTACATGTTAGTTTTTCCGTGAGCGGGAATTGAAAACCAGGAGTGGACTATGAGCGACGTGATTACAGAACGCTTAGAGTGGAGAGAGGAACGTGCTTTTGCTCCACTCCAGGCTTTGATCACATCCCCCTCAGCAGGGTGAATAGGCTACACCTCGTCTTTCCTTACCTCGTCTTTCCTTAATTTAAGACCTATTCAAACTAAAATTAAGACATTACTCTATTTGAGAAATGAAAGCCTATTTACGGCCTTAAAATTATGAAAAGTGAACTTCTTGTGGACATTACAAATGTCTGTGAGTGCTCTGGCAGTCTCTGGTGATGCAACAATTCACGCCATTGACGCCACTTAACCGAGCAAAATGTTTCACTCGGTTACGCAATTTTTAACGGTTAATCGGTTAACCATGGACACCCCTACGACGAACGGCTGCATTTTGAAGAACGAATTGACCCCGCCGAGGATACAAACTCGGAGTAAGTTGTTTAGTGTTTGTAATTCCTTTTCTGATCATAGTGTGTTTGTTTTTTTGTTTTTTTGAAAGGATGTGTTAAGTGATATGAATGACTTCAAGTCTTTATGTTCTTAGGAAAGATTTCTATTTTGAATAAATGCTGTTTTTTTTTTTTTTTTACTTTTTATTCATCAGTGAATCATTCTTAGTTCAGGCTGCCTCACAGCACCTTGATGGGCCATTAGCCATTGGGGGAGTGTCTTTAGTTTTCCCAGGTGTAAATCACATTAATATTCATGGCCATTCACACTCCCACGCATACAGCACTGCTGACCCAAAAACTGATGTAAGAAATTTAAATCGTTATATTGTTGTTTGTGAAAGAGTGGTCAGTTGAGCGGATCATGAGCAGCTTTAACTGATGCTCTACAGCGATCTGTCATGACACATTAAAGAGCCACAAAACGGTATTTATTGTTTAAATTTCTTTTAAAAAATGACCAAATTTGAAAGCTGATGACACATTAAAGAGCCACAAAACGGTATTTATTGTTTAAATTTCTTTTAAAAAATGACCAAATTTGAAAGCTGAGACTTTGTTTAATATGTTTAATATCAAAAGTAAACTAAAAGTAACCTGGTCTGTCCTGTCTGTCATCGTGTTGTCAGTCTCCTCTCTGCTCCGCGATGTATTTTTCACTGTGTGAGAACATGAGAGCGGCGTAGCTTGTCGGACATAGCGACAGTAACTAAGGGGGGCGGGTCTTTGCGAAGGGTCAATAAAGTTATTATCTTTGCTTTATTCTGAGTAGGGTTGGGTACCGAAACTCGGTGCCAATAGGGAACCGCTTCCGACGTAAACGGTAGTAACCAGACCGAATAAGAACGAAAATTTGCCTGATGTCGGTGCCGAACTTCATTAAGCACACACGCACACACACGCAAGGTCTCTCGCTCTCTCCCTCTCCGCCGGCCGCCGTGCGTGCGCTACACAGTTTGAACCACAGTTTCTTCTGACTCGCATGCGCGCTCTTTCTCGCAAGGTTTGGCTGCATTTCACGTGTAAAATTACGCGTCAGAACGCCCTCTGGGTGTGCCGATAGTCTGAATCCCATATAGAATCAAGCCAATACATTGGCTGATGGCGCGGGCGCCGCATCGACGCACTTATTAATAATATCGTCATATTATTATCAGATTTCTCTGCCGAAAAAGGAAGCTGGATGGCAGCGCGAGGAGCTGGGCAGCGTCTCGTTCCCTATTGAGAGTACATATGTTACACCAGTAACCACAGATGTTCTCTTTCATAGGTTCACTCAACGCTGCGTAGCTAAGAAGCAGTGGATTTGTAGGCTACTGTATCACGTGCCGTTTGAACTGACGCGCTACAGCGATCTGTCACATTTCAAAGAGCCAAAATGTTATTTATTGTGTGAATCTCATAAAAATATTGACAGAATCTGACAGCTGTGGATTTGTTCCATATCAAAAGTAACCTTCTCTGTCTTGTATGTCGGTGTCAGTGTCCTCTTGACTTTGTCCGCGATTTTTCTGTGTGAAAAGGGTCATTTGCGTGAGTCTCACGGTCAATGCGTGTTGGCAGCTCTGCCTGCTAGTAATCTCTATTAATCTCCAGTATTATTACATTGTTTTATTGTTTCATTTGATATTATGTAAATATGAATTTTTGTTTTATATCGGTTTTATTATTACCATATGTTACTTGTATTTATATTGTTTAAAAATTTAAGTTAATATTGTGTCCAGTTTGGCCCTGTAAATCAAAGGGTATTATTTTTTGATAAAGTGTGTGCGGTTCCATTTTCTTAAGTACCGATTTAAGATTAAGCACCGGAACCGTTTAAAAAATACCGAGTAGGTACTGGTATCGGATAAAACCCAACCGATACCCAACCCTAAGCATTTCAAAAAGTCTCATATCACCTGGCTATTTAAGCCACACACACCTTATTTGTATTACTGACTACTGTTTCTTGTTCCCTGTCTGTGACCCAATCGTTCACCTTCCCTGATCCTTTTTCCGGTTATGTCCTCGATTATCCTGCTGTATGAATATTGTGCATCTAACATAATACATAATCTGGTAAATGATAAATAAATCTCTTAAACATTTCTGGAAATTGCCACCACATGATATCATGAGTGCATCAAAGCAAGCATTGTTGGGGAAATATTCCAGAAAATATGAGGAAAAGAAAATGCCACAATGTCTCTTTATTCTCTTATTTAGGGTGAAGAGATACAGATCAAGAAACAGCAACAAACTATACTTAAAAATATATTATTTAACATTATTGGATTTACAGCTTTAACAAAACACTTTTGAGTCACATGATATTCATGGCTCCTTTCTGTCTCAGTGCTGAAACTCTTTATATAAAGTTACATGTATAGACAGCTCAGACTTTTGTAGATTAATATATTGCAAATGTCAAACACACATTAGTCCTCATTAATATTGCTTAATCATGTTAATGATTCTTCATGATTTCCATCTTATATCATACGCTGAAGGTTCAGTATTATTGGAATCACATTCTGCAAAGCTCCTGTTATCTTAAGGGAAACAGTAGGAAACCACTGAAAGTGCTGTGGTTATTGTCGTTATCATATATCCTTGTGCCTGACCCAAATCTCACATAGACAACATCTCCAACCTCAAGGATCAACACAACTCCATTCGAGGAGTTTAAATCACCCTGAGCCTGAACACCATGTCCTATAACCACACGCTGTCCATTCTTAACAATGAATGCAGATAATTTAGTTGTGCCATAAACAGAGACTCTGAACATGTACGCTCCTTTCAGTGGGGCTGTGAAAATACCTAAATCAAATAACAAGAGATACAGAATCAGATGTTTCCTGTATGATCGTTTAATCACCAAACACACTGTGTAATAGTTTTAAAAGATGGCAGATCATTTAATTCTCTTATACACATTACACAATTGCAGAGAGGTCTGAATTGAGCAGAAGAGTTTTCATTACTATAAACTGAAGTTTTATGACTCATTTCATTGATAATTACCTGTGATTGGGTTGTAGGCATTCCCTATGTTTGTGAAGACATTCCTGTAGGTTAGTGTGATTTCAGTGGTAAAAGGACCAATATATCCACTGCCAGATTGCATCAGTGCAGCTGAAAAAGCTATTTCTCTGTCTGTTATTGAGAAACATAAGCAATATTGTGATATATACTAGATATATATTAGCAATATTATTAGCAATATTGTGATATATAATAGAGTTATTACTCTATTACACTGAGAATGTATACACTGAATTTAACATAATTCAAGCACACTTTCACCTCTATTTTCCTTTCTCAACTCCACTTGACCCAGAGTAAGATTTGATATTTCTGTGAAGGAATAATGATTCGGTTAAATGACATTTACACTAACTATTGTAATAGATAACACAATTTACACAGTATACACACAACTTTACACTAACATTTACACTATGGGATGTATTGCATTGGTGTTCAACTTTGAGGATCATTGATAAAAGAGTGATTGTTTTGGTGAGGTACCATCATTTTTCTTGTTCATCTCTTCCAAGATAAACGTCTGTTGTTCCCTCTGTTGCATCTCTAAAGCTCTGATGTTTGTTTTCTGCTCTGTAACTGTGGCGGTCAGTTCTCTGATGTTTGTTTTCTGCTCTGTAACTGTGGCGGTCAGTTCTCTGATGTTTGTTTTCTGCTCTGTCACTGTGGCGGTCAGTTCTCTGTTGATGGTTCTCTGCTCTGTAACTGCGGCGGTCAGTTCTCTGATGTTTGTTTTCTGCTCTGTAACTGTGGCGGTCAGTTCTCTCAGCGCTGCATGGATGTCAGTGAAGAACAGATGGTAGTTTTGTTGGCTGTCAGTTGAAGCTTCATATCTCAAAGTGTCTGTTTGAGGTGTATTCTGTCCTCCGTCCTCAGATCTGAGCTGTTGACTGATCTCATTCTCATTGAGTCCTCCATCTACCTGATGCTGTACCACAAACACAAAGGTTTCCAACAGCAGCAGTAAACACACTAAACCCTTCATTCTTCACTGATGTTTGTTTCCAGCTCTTGCTCTTCATCCTCACAGCCTCTCATGTTCCTTTTATAGTGTGCCGATTTACTGTCTTTTGTACTTTATTTATATTGCTTCAGATAAATAAGTAGGTTAAGTTAATCGTTAATTACACAATCAAAGGGATGTTCCGGGTTCAGTACATGTTTATCTCTGAATCAAAGTTATTTTCTATTTCACAAATGTTGTGACTAAAGTTCAAGATCAGCGGTCGGTGTCCTAATGGGACGCGGAGGGATAATCACAGAAGCATCTCTGGTCATTTGAGTCAATTGTCATGAATGGTTAAAATCTAATCGGTTACCTAACGTAATCTCGGTTCTCTCTAGATGAGGGAACGAGTATTGCGTAAGTTTAGCTTACGCTATGGGAAAGATTCATCTTCTCGAGAAGCCAAAAATTATCCAAATTTTGTATCTATTGTCAACACAGTGCAGCAGCTAGCAGACCTAGAGCAGGCTGTCTAGCGTGCTCATTGGCTACCCTGCAGCAACTGTACTCTACAGCCTACCAGTGAGCCCGGCGTGACGTCCAATTAAGTGCGCTCGCAGGGCGCGAGGGCCAACCCGCCAGAATGGGCTTGGCTTAGCGTAGATACGCGGGGGTCGGAGGCTGACACTCTGGTTTTCATCGACTGAAGCGAAAGAGCGCTCGTGGCGCGAGCACGGCAGGTTACGCAATACTCGTTCCCTCATCTAGAGAGAACCGAGGTTACGTTAGGTAAGCGATTCGTTCTCTTACGAAAGGTTCTCTTGTATTGCGTAAGTTTAGCTTACGCTACGGGAACCCTTTGTCAACGCCGTGCGCGCCAGCATCCACTACATGAGTCCCAGAGAAACTCAGGGAACCCAGATGAGCGGGAATAAGCGCATCCACATAAGCACTCACAGGGAATACAGAGAAGAGTCAACCAGAAGAGCTGAGTCATATGAGAGTAGCCTGTGCACGATAACTTCCAGGTTATAGAACCTGACAAAGGTGGACGGGGAGGCCAGCCCGCCGCCACACATATGTCATGAATAGAAATTCCGCTGGACCATGCCCACGAAGAGGCCATGCCTCTGGTGGAATGAGCCCTGACTCCCAGAGGGCATTGCAGACCTTTTGACGCATAAGCAGCCGCAATAGCGTCCACTATCCATCTGGATAGGCACTGTTTTGAGGCGGCGAGACCCTTGGTGCGCACTCCAAACGAAACAAAGAGCTGCTCCGAGCGCCTGAAAGGGACGGAGCGCGTAATGTAAACCCTCAGCGCCCTGACCGGGCAGAGGAGATAACATCGCTCTCACCATTGGATGCAGGCAGAGCCGATAGGGAGATGACCTGTGCTCTGAACGGAGTGCCAATCACTTTAGGAACATATCCGTGTCTAGGTTTGAGGATAACTTTTGAGTCATTTGGTCCGAACTCAAGACACGAAGCTGACAGACAGCACGTGTAAGTCCCCCACACGCTTGACTGATGACAGCGCGATCATGAAAATGGCTTTGAGTGACAGGTATTTTAGATCCCCAGAGTCTAAAGGTTCAAAGGGGTATGCTTTCAGGGCCTTGAGGACCAAGGAAAGATCCCCATAGGAACAGACGGGGGGCGCGGGGGGACAAGCTTGTTCCTTCCTAATGACTGGCCTTGCGTCTATTCTGAGAACGCTGCAACGGCCGCCAGATATACATTAAGCGTGGAGGGGGACCTCCCCTTGTCCAAGAGCTCTTGAAGGAAACTAAGCAACCGCGATACCCCACACCTTCGTAGGTCCAGGTTTTTGTCAGCGCACCATTCGGAGAATACAGACCATTTAGACAAGGAGAGCCTTCTGGTAGAAGCAGCTCTAGACTGCGTGATTGTGTTCATTACAGCGACTGGCAGGGCAACGGGTATCCGTTGATCACCCATGCATGCAGAGACCAGCGCTCTGGATGGGGATGCCAGATCGAGCCGCAAGCCTGAGAGAGGGGATCTGCCCTCACCGGAATTGGCCACAGGGCTGTCTGTGACCGGAGGGAAAGCATATAGTGGGCGGCTTGGCCAGGTTTGGGCCAGTGCGTCCTCGATCTTTGAAAAGAACTTTGGGCAGTGAGCGTTGTCTTGTGACCCCTAAGAGGTCGACTTCCACTTTGCCAAAAAGGCGCCATAGTAACTGGACTGTTTGGGGGTGCAGGGACCATTCTCCCCCTGGGGAACATTGTCCCTGGAGAGTTTGTCTGGGCCGTCGTTCAGGTGGCCTGGCACATGCGCAGCTCTCAGCGAGCTTAGATGGTGATGAGACCAAGTGAGGAGACGTTCTGTCAGATTGCAGAGGTTTCTGGATCTGACACCGTCCTGACGGTTCACGTAGGACACTACAGACATGTTGTCCGAACGGACTAGAACGTGGTGGTCCTGTATGAACGGGAGGAAACGCTTCAGCGCGTTCTCGACCGCTATCATTTCCAGACCAAAAATGATAGACCACAGGCCAAAGGCCTGTCTGCCCTCAAAGAGAGTGCCCCAACCCGAGTTGGACGCATCTGTCGAGAAGACCTTTCGGTATGAGACAGTTCTCGTAATCACTCCCCGCTGGTATCAGTCGGCCGCTAACCAGGAGTCACTCTGATCCGCTTGCAGCCGGACTCCCGAGTTTGGTGAGACACACGAGCGGTCAGCCAGCATTGCAGAGGGGGCATGCCAGCAAACCCAGCTGAAGTACCGCAGCAGCTGAAGCCATGTAGCCCAGCATCAATGTTCCCTCTAATTTTTTTCTTTGCTGAGCAAAACTTTTTTCTATTGGGCGGACATTTTTCGCCACCTGAGCAAAAATATTCTTTTTACCTGACCTGTACATACATAGAAACACAATGGTTTCAACATTCAGTTGTAACTTTTAACTTGAATGTGCCATTTCTATTTTATTTAACCCTTGATATAAATTATTGGTATTAAATCATATTTTCGAAAAACAAGCTTCTTAACAAATTAAGAAGTCACTAAATGAAGCACATTTTAGGTTACCTGATTTTTTTTTTTTTTTACAGTGCTGTTAACTGTACTGTGCAGTCTTTACCAAGAAATCCTATGAAAAATAATTTACAAAATCTTCTGCAGGACAGTTCAATTCTTTACAATAATAGATTATGAAAGAAAAGTTAGCTGTTACACTGAGATGGTTTGAGAAAACCATAAAGTGTTTTTGTACAGTCAATTAATTGTGTACAGGCATTAAACCATCAAAGTTAAATGATTGTTTATTGCTTATGAATTTCCAATATTTTATTTAGCAGCGGGTTTCAAACTCAGATTCTTTATTTAGGCTTATAATATAATAAAATATAGGCATAATATAATTTTAAAAAACGAATTGAAGTAGCCTATTTGAAGTGATATAATATATCAGTTTAAATGCTTAAATTTGTTTACATATTATATTATTATAATATGAAAACAAAGCATTTAAATAGATCTAATAGCTAAATATTTTCAAGAAAAGTAAATATAATCTAATCTTTTATAATCTAACCATCCCTGAAACTCCCCCACACACAAAAACATCTATTTAAACTAATGATGTATTTTGAATTTGCACGCGGGTGGGTGTGTAATTGTTACCGTTCCGTTATTTCCACCACTTTAATCAAACCACTCTTCTTTAAAACATTATGATGTGATTTTATTTCACATGTCTATGCGTTTCTCGTTGCCTCTCGTATCTATTTGGTCCGCACACACACTCACTGCCAATCACACGTGCTCACATATTTCTCTTTCTATGAAACCTGTAAACTGCATTCACCAGTTTTCACTCTATAGCGGCTGACCAGAGCACTGAAATTATTTCTCACTTAAACTACAATCAAATGGATTTCCCCACACGTTTCGCGTCAGTCCTCTGCGTGGCATTTTATTCTTTTCTGCGCGGCCGCCGCTTCAGAAGTGCGCGGCCGAGACATTAGAAGTGCGCGGCCACGCACGCTCGCAGCTTAGAGGGAACGTTGCCCAGCATCCTCTGAAATGTCTTCAGAGGAGCGGTGCTGCCCTTCTGATAAGACGCGACCGCGCACGCTGTGTTGATAAGCGAGCAATCATGGCCACAGAGTCCAGTTCTATTCCTAAAAAGGAAATTGACTGGCTGGGCAGTAATGAGCTCTTGGTCCAGTTGACCGTGAGACCCAGGTTTTCCAGATGACTGAGGAGCGCAGCTCTGTGAGAAAATATTTCTGTCTCTGACTCCGCCAGAATCAGCCAGTCGTCCAGATAGTTCAAAATTCGCATACCCTTGTTTCTCAAGGGGGCGAGAGCCGCGTCCATGCACTTCGTGAATGTACAGAGTGCTTAAGACAGGCCGAACAGCAGGACGGTGTATCGATAAACCTGACCGTCGAAGGCGAATCTCAAGAATGGCCTGTGACGGGGTATTATCTGAATCTGAAAATTGGCATCTTTCAGATCGAGAGAGATAAACCAGTCCCTCGGGCGAACGTGCGGAAGGAGTTGTCTGGTCGTAAGCACTTTGAACGGTCTTTTCAAGAGAGCTTTGTTCAAATGCCTCAGATCCAAAATAGGTCTGAGAGCCCCACCCTCCTTGGGCACGAGAGAATAACGGCTGTAAAAGCTTGACTCACTCAGAGAAGGCGGTATCGGTTCTATGTAAATCAATGTTATTTTTAGTGTGTTTTAGCTGTCCAGGCGCACCAAACTTACTTCAATGTGCACATAACTGTGAAACATGTTACAATATAACTGACTTTTTTTGTTTGATATTTTGTTGTATGACTTGTCAAAGAAATTGTTAGTTTTGAGGGCGTTATAAATATCTTTTAGTTTGAAGATCTTAAAGGTGCCATATGTCAAAAAATCAATTCAAACTCCACATATTCCATACCAGATGGGGGCAGTATACCTCCAGAAAGTTGGCCTACTCTAGTCTGTTTTTTAGTTTCAGGTTGTTAATCTTCTAAAACCGTCAAATAGTCCACTTTGTCCCACCAAAGCCTATTTTGATCGGTGAGGGATGTAGACTAGAGAATGACTGCTGCCGCTGCGCTTGACAGGGCGTGTTACGAGCAGAGAGAGAGAGAGAGAGAGAGAGCGCGCACTCACGTCTTTAAACAACACGAGCGCGGTCCTGCTCTCTCTCCCTCGCGCATATTAATCAAATCAATTGACACGATAGTAAGACCGCAGTTTCACGTGGAGCATTTGGAGATTTTTAGAGATTAAAGAGATACAAGCAGTGCGAGTTATTCGTGTGTTGCAGTTTGGCTGGTGGTTATGTTTGTTGCCCGCATACCGCCTCCCATGGCCGAAACTGGTATTACGACACCTGTCGGGCCGGCGCTAGTAATTTAGCATGCTAATTTAGATTTATATCTCAGCAGCACTATAACTTGTCAATTTTTTAATGACATCATTGCACTTATTCGTGTAGCTAATTTTTTGGATATTTTTACCTCAATTTTGACATATGGCACCTTTAAAGGGATACTCCAGCTGTGGGAAGATGAATGTGTATTTAATAGTGGTCATTTATGTAGTAGAAATGTGAAATTATTTTTGAAATTGAAGCATTCTAGACTGAGAAAAGGCAGAAAATGTATTTTTTACTCATGTGGCTGCAAGACAACAACTCCCAGAATGCACTTCAGGGCTCCAGACATTTTGTGACCAAAATTTGTGAGTGTGCGACTGAATTTTACATCCAGTCGCACATGTGCGACCAGTAAATTTGTCCCCCCCCCTTTTTTTTTTTTTTTACACGTTAAACGTGGAAGAGGCTTATCAATGAATCCGGAATGTGTACTAATGAGTGTGAGAAGAATAGGATGCAAGTGTAAGTGGCTAATGTGTGGAGAGGGAGGGTTCTAGAGATATTTGAGCGCGCGTCTGTTTTAAACGTCTGTGGGAAGGAGACGGAGACAAATATCACAACATGTGCGTCTGAGCAATGAGCAAGCAAACAAACTATTCTTCCGACCTGCGGCTAGTGTGCCAGTTAAATTCACTTGCTGGCTTCCAAAATAATACATCACAACAGCGATAATCAAAAAAACATGAACAAAATGACTAAACACTGTTCACGTGAGTGCCAAATGCTCGAACATGACCTGTCATTTACGCCGTCATCACCCGGGAGTTGATAGTGCGCGAGCGCAGGCGAGACCTGAACTGCAGACGTTACCATCGGCATTTAAACTAAACTCATTTAAGCTTTGCCAATGTAAACATTCAAGAGCAAGACGCGTATAGAAGATTTGTGTGCGTGTGTGCGCCCGCACGCGATCGCGTGTGTATGCGTCTGTGTGTATGTGTAGGCTACTCATCTCAGACAGCCATAGATGTATGACAGCGCGCAAATATTGAGTTCTCTTTCAAGTTTTGCACTTGAATGGACAAATTCACATCAAAAAGTAAACATGTCCGTCTTGATCAGTATCCTAGCAGACATAGTCTGTTTATGCCTTAAGTGAACTTATCTACTGAATCAGCTCTGAATTGAATAGCTTTTGTAACTTTAATAAGGATTATTCTTTAATTTATACAGTCAAATATGCAATGTTATTTTACATTTGATTATTTTTATTCAACTTCTGTACCTGAAAACTAATGTTAGATCTACCTGAAAAGCATAAAGTCATAGTTTATTTTATTAGTATCTTTGCTCTATTGTATTTATTTGTGCTTTCGCTTGTTGTTAGATTATTTGTTTCTTTATTTTATTTGACAGCAGTCTTTTTTCCCCTGAACATACCACATACCGAATCATACCTAAACCGTGAACCTAAAACCGAGATACAAACTGAACCGTGAGCTATATTTGAAACGTTGCAGCCCTAGTACAGTGTCACAGTTGGAAGATGATTCAGAGTGAGAAGTTTGTGTGGCGAAAAGGCCACTGCAAAGGCATTGTAATTTCTGCATCTATTATCAAAGTATTTATTAGTAAATAATATACTGGAAATTAGTTGAAATCTGAATATTTGGTTAGTATGTTGATTTTCGGTGTGTGCTCCTAAATTTTCTGGTTGTGCCCCTAAAAATTTCAGTTGGGGGCGCGCGTGCTCCTAGTGAAAAAAGTTAGTCTGGAGCCCTGCACTTGCTTTGCTGCCCTTACTTAGGGTGACCAGACGTCCCGAAAAATTCGGGACAGTCCCGAAATCTGACCTGTTGTCCCGAATCCCGAATCCGACCCTAATTGTCCCGAAAATTATACTAAAGCAAAATCTTGAGTAGCCTAGTTATTGTCTGATAAAATATTAAAAACTGTCTGTGGAGGCTGAGTCGGCGCCTGCCGGCGGCTCATTTTCTGTTTCTTTTTTGAAGTTCTAGAATGATGTAGGCGCCAATTTAGATACATTGATAAGCAAAATGTCATTCATTGGTTACGTTGACATGACTGGTGTACCGTGTACCGGAACAACAACACACTGTTTTTTAGTAGCAGCCTAAAGACTAATGACAGACTGTTGAACTTTGAAAAAAAAAAGGTTTGAAATTCATTATATCTTTTATTATAGGCTTTGTAGCAGGGCTGCCAACTCTCACGCATTGACCGTGAGACTCACGCAATTGACCCTTTTCACACACTCTCACGCCACACATCCATTTTCTCACGCAGTGAAAAATCGCGGACAAAGAAGACACTTACACCGACAGACAAGACAGACAGGTTACTTTTGATATGGAACAAATCCACAGCTGTCCGATTCTGTCAATATTTTTACGAGATTCACACAATTAATAACGTTTTGGCTCTTTGAAATGTGACAGGTCGCTGTAGCGCGTCAGTTCAAACGGTACATGATACAGCAGCCTACAACCCCTACAACCCCCCCCCGGTCAACAAATCTCACTCCCCCCATAAACAACCCCCCCCCCCGGTCCCGTCCCGAATTTCAGCCAATCTCATCTGGTCACCCTACCCTTACTAGGCCACTCCCAAATCACGCCTACCGGTTACAGACGGCAGAATCCGAAAAATTTATACAACTAGGCTTGCTTTGATACATCCTGAGTTATTCGATAAATTTCCATCGAAATGGTGCTAAATTGCGTTGTACCGGGATGTAGTAGCCTAATGTATATAACACAACTTAGACTGTCACATTAAAAATATGATGCAGAGCAGGACCATGTCAACAGAGTAGCTTATAGCTCTGCATATGAACTGTTTTCCTCCTATTGAAATCACTATTTCTCTAAGCTAATACATTCTCTAGGCTAATCCATACTTTATTAACACTAAAGGTTTATAAAAAGAACCACAACCAATGTGAGTTATAACTTTTAATAAAAAAAAAATAATATTAACACTTTTACACTCAAAGCTCTGCGGATTTTGCGATCTCCTCCAGAAGAAAATGGCATCGCTGAGATTCGAGACGGTAATAGGACACTCTATATGCGGGAGATGGAGGAACGAGAGGTGGCCGGAGCGAGACCTGAGCCCGGCGCCAGACTCGAGCTGGCGGCGTCAGTGCTCTCGCTGTGCGCCGATGGAAACAGATCTGTTTCCATTGGCGCACAGCGAGAGCACTGACGCCGATGGAAACAGCGAGAGCACTGACGCCGATGGAAACAGCGAGAGCACTGACGCCGCCAGCCCGCCCCAGCTCGAGTCTGGTGCCGGGCTCAGGTCTCGCTCCGGCCGCCTCTCGTTCCTCCATCTCCCGAAACTGTTTATCGCTGTATTGCGGCTCATACAGGTAGCCGCGAGCATCAGATGCTCGCACCAGATTCTCGCAACATATCTTCGAAATCCCCTTCTGCCATTTCAACTTCAAAACTACCTTCCGCCATCGTGATTAGCCTACTATACAAACTTTTTACACAGAGCAAGAGGCAAGAGCCTGTTAGCTTAGCTTCTACAGTAAGATGGCTGACACTATGTTTACATTCTGTGAGTGAGATCCCGCCCCATATGGGCGTGGTGAAAACATGCGGAACACTGGCTGTAGTCTTTAGCCTCTGGCACAAAAATCCTCTGATGAACAATGAAACGATTAAAAATAATCAAATACCCTTAAAATAGTCTATAGATTTACTAGACTATAAAATTTGAATCTATGGAGTACTCCTGCCCTGAGAGCAGAGCGTAATACACTTAAATAACAATGATTCATACTCCTGTCCTGATAACAGCGCTTAATACACTAAAATAACAACAATGTGAATCTATTAAGTACTCCTGCCCTGAGCGCAGCGCGTAACACACTAAAATAACAGTGATTTGAATCTATTGAGTACTCCTGCCCTGAGAGCAGCGCGTAATACACTAAAATAACAGCGATTTGAATCTATTGAGTACTCCTGCCCTGAGAGCAAAGCGTAATACACTAAAATAACGGCGATTTGAATCTATTGAGTACTCCTGCCCTGAGAGCCGCGCGTAATACACTAAAATAACAGCGATTTGTACTCCTGCCCTGAGAGCAGCGTGTAACACACTAAAATAACAGAGATTTGAATCTATTGAGTACTCCTGCCCTGAGAGCAGCGCGTAACACACTAAAATAACAGCGATTTGAATCTATTGAGTACTCCTGCCCTGAGAGCAGCGCGTAATACACTAAAATAACAGCGATTTGTACTCCTGCCCTGAGAGCAGCGCGTAATACACTAAAATAACAGCGATTTGAATCTATTGAGTACTCCTGCCCTGAGAGCAGCAAGTAATACACTAAAATAACAGCGATTTGAATCTATTGAGCACTCCTGCCCTGAGAGCAGCGCGTAATACACTAAAATAACAGCGATTTGAATCTATTGAGTACTCCTGCCCTGAGAGCAGCGCGTAAAACACTAAAATAACAGCGATTTGTACTCCTACCCTGAGACCAGCGCGTAACACACTAAAATAACAGCGATTTGAATCTATTGAGTACTCCTGCCCTGAGAGCAGCGTGTAATACACTTAAATAACAATGATTCATACTCCTGTCCTGATAGCAGCGCTTAATACACTAAAATAACAACAATGTGAATCTATTAAGTACTCCTGCCCTGAGCGCAGCGCGTAACACACTAAAATAACAGTGATTTGAATCTATTGAGTACTCCTGCCCTGAGAGCAGCGCGTAATACACTAAAATAACAGCGATTTGAATCTATTGAGTACTCCTGCCCTGAGAGCAGCGTGTAATACACTAAAATAACAGCGATTTGAATCTATTGAGTACTCCTGCCCTGAGAGCAGCGTGTAATACACTAAAATATAGGGCTGGGTATTGTTAGGAATTTCACAATTCGATTCGATTTCGATTCTTGAGACTTCGATTCGATTCGATTCGATTTCGATTCGATTCGATATTGATTTATTAGCTTCGATATCGATTCAATAATGAGTAAATACACAAGTAATTAAGTACCTGGGTATATTTTTTAAATAATGTGTGCAGTATTACCAATGTTTAAGAACAAATTGACCCCAGCATGTTTCCTGTCATGGTTTATTTAGCAGAACAAACTGTACAATATTGTACATGTGTTGAATACAAACCACAAATGTAACAAACAGGTGCTTTATTAACACCTCTAAAGTGCATGTAACTGTAAGTAGTAGAACGTATATTTCTTTCTATACATTCAAGTTATAAAAGAAATGTAAACAGAAGCACAAAATGTGCATAAAACAAAGTGCAGCCATAGATATTTGTCAACACAATAAATAACACTGACCAGCTGATCAGAGAACCTTTGGCTTAGTTACTGTGCCTATATGTAGGATACATTACAGACATTTCCATCATATAACTCATAACATTTTAGTACAATATACAACATGTTAACTCTGAAGCATTGTTTTATCAAACTAGTGCACATGTAGGTATTTTTTAACGTTGCGACGTTCGTCTGTTATATAGGACAACTTAGTTTGAATAAACGAGCAGACACTGATTACCAACCTGCTCTATGTTTATTTAAAATTAACAGCAAGACAACTAGAAGTGAATGTGCTTTCCGTTAAATAAATCACACACAGTAAACAAAACATTAACAAAAAAACTTTGCAGTGAACTGCAATTTAGACGCGCAAACTGCGTGCCGGTGCGGTGACGTACAACTCGGGAAGATTCGGCTTGAAGTCGTTCATCCTCGGACGCGGCGCCGCGCGCGCTGTTACAAAAAAAGCCTTGCACACAGCCAAGCGAAATGAGGCTTGTGCGGATTATAGACAGTAAAAGAAACGGACGCGTCGAGTATAAACAAGGCTTTTCTCCGTGTCAGCGCGCGTGGTATTTAAACATTCTCTATGATAAAAACAGCGTCTGAACGCTCTCACTAGAGTGTTGTTGCCCACAGCGCCGCCACTGGCCGGTGGGCTGAATCGATTCATAGGATTTGATGAATCGATATTGAATTGAGAAACAAATAATTGCAATGCATTGATGAATCGATATTTTTACCCAGCCCTACTAAAACAACAGCGATTTGAATCTATTGAGTATTCCTGCCCTGAGAGCAGCGCGTAATACACTAAAATAACAGCGATTTGAATCTATTGAGTACTCCTGCCTTGAGAGCAGCGTGTAGTAGGGATGGGCGATATATTATCGTTTGCGATATATCGTTAAAATTTTTCCTCACGATAAGAATTAGTCTTCCTGCGATAATAATGATAAAGCCTATGACGCAGGACCCATTCGCAGTTCACGCACATGGCGGAAGGCGGACGTGAAGCTGAGGTGAAGTTTATCGCTAAACGAGTAACTACCTCTACAATCTGGAACTGGTAAACACAGATAGATTTTCACCCGCTCATCTCACCGAACACTGACTGAGCGCTTGAGAGTGTCACTCTCCGTCAAGTGATCCGTAAAGCCCACTATATCAGTTCATCTCAATGAATACACAGTGTATTTTAAGCGCACGACTTGCTGTCACTTTGCTGAGAGCGCTCAGTGTTTCTCACACACTCGATGAGAGAGAGAGAGTCTTAGTTACATACCACACAGAATTGAAGTGTACATGACGTCTACATGTAAATTATATTATTTGTTGTATTTTCCTGTAAAAATAAATGGAGTTCATTTGGAATTATTCAGCTTTTATGAGCAAGCAGAAACGAATGCACAAACGCAGACGTGATATTAATATTCATGAACCCAGCAGCTCATCAATCCTTAGTGCGCTTTATATTGTTAGTAGTATCAGAAATTGTAGTAGCTAGTATTAGTAGGTCTATAACTATTCGTTGTAGATTTTTTACATTTCAAACTTGTAAATTATTTGAATTATTACTGTGTGATGTTTTTCAGTATAGTTGCACTATTTAAACATTATCTGCGCTTTTACAGAAGTAGGGCTGGGTACCGAGTTCGATACTTTTTAGGTATCGATCGAATTGCCTCGATACTATCGAGTATCGAAAAATGACACGTTGTTCGGTTCCAGATTTCGATACCTACGGAGTTAACTCGTCAACGTCAGTGCTCAAACAAACACATATGAAATGCACATAGGCTACACGCAAACTCTACACACACAAGACGCGCACAACTCTCCGCGCACATACTCATATGAGACGCGACGCACGCGAGCACACACACACACACACACACACACACACACACACACACACACACACACACACACACACACACACACTCTGCACACATATTCATGAAACGCGAGCACACACACATAATACCTTAAAGATGTGGAAAAGTGTGAGTACGTTTCTCCAGGCTCGATGCCAACAGCGCGCGATGTTGCTCCTCGATTGGTAAATGAAGAGATACCTTGTTGATCACTCTGACAGTGTTTATATTGCAATAAATAATAACCTACTGAATGTACACTGCCGTCCAAAAATGTGTTGGTTAGTCAGAATTTCTTTTCAGCAAGGATGCATTAAAGTTATCAAAGGTGACATTAAAACATGTGTAATGTTACAAGATATTTCGTTTTTAAATTAATTGTTCTTTTGAATTTTTTATTCATCAAAGAATCATGAAAAAAATTATTATATTTTCCAAAATATTAAGCAGCAAACTGTTTTCATATGTCTGAAGGGTCATGTGACACTGAAGTAATGATTTTGAAAATTCAGCTTTGAATTCAATTAATTTCAATAAATTTCATTTTGAAATATATTCAAATAAGATTTTAAATTGTAATACTATTTCACAATATTACAAGTTTTACTGTATTTTTTATTTAAAAAAAATCAGCTTTGGTGAGCATGAGCTTTTTATAAAACATTTTTTGTTCCTTTGTGCACTGGCTAAGGAGCATGAGTCAAACTGAAAAAAAATAAAACCAAAGTTTTTCTGAGTTAATGTGTTATGTAATCTTGTTAAAATGGATTTCATAAAATTGGTATCGAAAAAAGTATCGTTAGGAATCGGTATCGAAACTGAGGTATCGAAATTGGCACCGGATCGAAAGATTTTGAACGATACCCAGCCCTATACAGAAGAAACTTATGCAACTTTTCCATTTCTGCAAGGGATGGTGTTTGGATTTTTACTGTTTTTTTTTTTTATTATTATTTTATGTATGGTAATTGGTATTTTATAGGAGCCTATTGAAGGGTACATTTTACTTTGCATGCAGATATCACTTATAGCCAAAAACAGTGGTGAATATGGTATTATATAAATATCGTCATTGATATCGTTATCGCAATAAATGCCAGAAAATATCGTGATATATTTTTAAGTCCATATCGCCCATCCCTAGTCAAGTCAAGTCACCTTTATTTATATAGCGCTTTTTTCAATACAAATTGTTTCAAAGCAGCTTTACAGAGATAACAGGAAAACAATGTTGTAACAGTATTGTTCAATTGAAAATTAAATGTCCCCAACTAAGCAAGCCAAAAGGCGAAGGCAACAGTGGCAAGGAACCAAAACTCCATCAGGTGACAGAATGGAGAAAAAAACCTTGGGAGAACCCAGGCTCAGTCGGGGGGCCAGTCCTCCTTTGGCCAACGAATGAACAGTGTATGATTATGAGTTAGGCAGCATAGTGTCAGGAGTCAAGCCGCCTTTCCACTGCACACGAC
This sequence comes from Chrosomus eos, assembly GCA_036326025.1. NCBI lineage: Eukaryota > Metazoa > Chordata > Actinopteri > Cypriniformes > Leuciscidae > Chrosomus > Chrosomus eos. The sequence goes on from CM070822.1 coordinate 38,616,305, forward strand.
AAACGACAGCCGTCAAACCGGAAGTCATTCATTTCCAATGGAGAGTCGTACGGGAGCTGCGGGGATTTCCGATCATATGCGTATGCGGAAAATTCGGATCCGATTTGAGCTTTGGATCCGTTGAAATATCTGAACTTCTGCGGCTAGACCGTATCCGACCGGCCGACCGGATGTGATGTTTTCTAATCAAAACTATGAGCGCGAGGCTAGAATTACCAATATTTTAACTCTTTAATGTTATTCTCTAAACGCTATTCCTGTAAAATCTCGGTTATTAATAATTATGGCAGAAAAAAAACAGTTTATAATTATTAAATCATTATTTATATTGATTAGCTCTATAAAATCTATCTGTTTTATTTTAGATCTATTGAGGGGGGTCATTTGTTTTGTGTGGATATATTCATGCATGCATTACATTCATTCAAATCATTCATTTTACCATTGTGAATATCCGAGGGTAACGGTTAGCCTGACTACGTCAGACTTCCTACTTCCGCTAATTTCATTTCACTCCTGTAGTCAGTCTGAGATAGCAGCCTATCTTTCTGTTTTCCACCGGCCTGAAAACAGCCGGGCCAATCAGCAAACAGAAGGCGGGCTGAAAGCCGTGACGTAGTCGCCAAGCGCCGAGTTTAAGGGTTAGGTCAGAGAAATCGAAAACGACCGCGGATAGTGAGACACGGATGCAATTCGCTCTGTTGTGGAGAATATTCCAAGCATTAGCAAACTGAAGCCCGAACAAGAAGAGTGTGTATTAAACATTTTGAATGGAGGTGATGTTGTGGCCCTACTCCCTTTGGGAAAAGTTTATTACCGATCGTCAGCGAGAAACTGGGGAGCCTTTTGACAGGTCAGTGTCTCCTTTCTTTTCCAGGTCTTAAATACCGTAAAACTTCAAATAATAGCCCGGGCTTTTATTTGCCCAAATCGTCGAACTGCACCGGCTTGTATTTGAGACAGGCGTCTAAAGTTATATGAGACAGGCCTTTATAATTTAGTGTTGAGATGTTGTTCTTTGAGATGTTGTTCCTAGAGTCTCTAATCTCTAAAAATCTCCAAATGCTCCACGTGAAACTGCGGTGTTCCGACCTTTTACTAGTCGATTGATTTTGATTAATATTTGCGAGGGAGAGAGAGCAAGACAGCGCTCGTGTTGTTTGTTTGAAGACGTGATAGTGCGCGCGCGGCCGGGGCTCGCTCGCTCGCTCGCTCTCTCTCTCTCTCTGCTTGTTAGCGCCCTGTCAAGTGCAGCAGTCATTCTATTACATCAATCACCGATCAAAAAGGTCGTTTACAGCCATGTTCACTTCGGTATTTCGCTCGCATCAAGTGTTTACAGTGGAAGTTTGATCATAGATTTGAGTTCGATGCATGATGTCTGTGGTTCGATACGGCTGTGTCGCCGCATAACATACGTCATAAACAAACTTATCTGATTGGCTTACGGGTAACCAATGATTTTAAACTTCAGAAATCGCCCCCTAGCGGGAGAGAAAACACTTCTCTATTATGCTATGCCAGACTCTGTCTACGAAGCAAAGTGAAGTAGCAGAGTCTGGTATTACCAGGCTAGGTAACGGTTGCTTCACGACCAATTACAAAGTTCCGTGCGACTGACACTAGGGGGCGAAATGCGACAATCGTATGCGAATGTCGTGTGCAGTGGAAAGGCGGCTTTAGATGGGACTCAGAACTTTCACGATATTATCCAGTTCATCTGGTTGGGTTGGGTCATCCGGCCGGTGAGGAGATGAGTGGTGAGGTGTCCTAGTGTGTATCGTACACTGAAATAACAGCGATTTGAATCTATTGAGTACTCCTGCCCTGAGAGCAGCGCGTAATACACTAAAATAACAGTGATTTGAATCTATTGAGTACTCCTGCCCTATGAGCAGCGCGTAATACACTAAAATAACAGTGATTTGAATCTATTATGTATAATGCACTGAGAGCAGCGCGTAACACACTAAAATAACAGCAATTTGAATCTATTGAGCACTCCTGCCCTGAGAGCAGCGCGTAATACACTAAAATAACAGCAATTTGTACTCCTGCCCTGAGAGCAGCGCGTAACACACTAAAATAACAGTGATTTGAATCTATTGAGTACTCCTGTCCTGAGAGCAGCAAGTAATACACTAAGATAACAGCGATTTGAATCTATTGAGTACTCCTGCCCTGAGAGCAGCAAGTAGTACACTAAAATAACAGCGATTTGAATCTATTGAGCACTCCTGCCCTGAGAACAGCGCGTAATACACTAAAATAACAGCGATTTGTACTCTTGCCCTGAGAGCAGCGTGTAATACACTAAAATAACAGGAGATTTGAATCTATTGAGCACTCCTGCCCTGAGAGCAGTGCTAGGGCGGGAGATGTTATCAGTTTGATCGTTGAAATATCGCGGAGATTTGAACGAGTTCTGTTGTCCCATATCAATTTCACACACAGCGATACAGCATTAAAAAAGCGTGTTTTACACCATAAGCAGCTTTGTGGCGGTCGACTAATGAAACAGTCGAATCAAAATGCATGAATACGATATGTAGACGATGATTATTAGTTCTGTGCATCGCTGTTTATTATCCTAATAAACGTTAGAGGATGATGAATTTTAACAAAATATATAGTAAAATCACTTACCTTGCAATTGCAATTCTTTCTCCCACGAACATCTGTTCCCCGGAGCCGGACTAAATAATCCCTCCGCACGTTCAAACGTCTTGACCCCGCCTTTGCTTCAGTTTCATTGGTTGAAACTGTAAACCAATCATTTTCCTTTCTGCCCTCAGAACATGTTTGAGTAAGTAAAACTCCCATCTGCTGTGAGCGGTCACGAGACTTACGTTCATAACCGGATTGATATGAGGCTGTACAGTGTGATGTGCGAGCGCCGCCTTGATATGAGGCTGACCTGGCCTGTAATAGAGCAGGCAGAGGATAGATGTGGGGATGGACACGTGCGCACATCTCCTACAGTTAACACTCCAGCGGCATTTGCCAGCTTTGTGAGAGTGGGCTCTGTGATCACTTTGTGATGCGCGAGTACCGCCGTGGCATGGGACTTACATTCGTATGCGACGCCCCGATGGCAAGGTGTTTATTAGGGAGCGGGCACACGATTTACACTCAAATGTTTTGTGATAACCTCGTGACGCACGCGTCACTAAGCGTGAGCGGTCACGGGACTTGCATACATATGTGACGCCCCGATCGCTTTGGATGGGGGGCGTGTTCTGACAGCACTGAGATGCGCGCCTGGGGCGAGGTGTTTGTCAGTGAGCGTGAGCGGCATGCAATTTACATCCATATGCAACGACCCGATCGCTTGGATGGGGAGCGTTTCGTGATATCCTCGTGACGCGCGTGTCAGTAAGCGTGAGCGGGCACGGGAATTTACACACATAGCCTGATCGATATGAGGCTGAATTGGCCGTGTGACAGAGCGGGCAGAGAGTAGGCGTGAGCACGGACACGTGGGCACGTCCTACATTTAACATTCGAGCGGCACCTGCCAGTTTTAAGAGAGTGGGCTCTGTGAGTGGCACGGGCAGTGTTGTGCTTGTGTGTAGGGGTGAACACTGAGATGTGGGCACTTTTTCTACACATAAAACACCATCGGCGTGAGCCGGATAACCAGACATTATGCTCTTTATGAGATGTCTCTGGGTTGCCGTGACGACGGCGGTTGTGTGCCGGCGAGCGGGTCGTATTACTGGCTCGTTGGCTGCTGAATGTACCACTGCAGTAGCCTGTTCGAAGGGGACTGACAGGGAGAGAAGGTCTGCTCTAGGTCTGCTGGCTGCTGCACTGCGTTGACAATAGATACAAAATTAGGATAATTTTTGGCTTCAATATCTCGAGAAGATGAATCTTTCTCGTAGCGTAAGCTAAACTTACGCAATACGAGAGAACCTCTCGTAAGAGAACTCACACTTAATAGTATTTATTAGCACCTAACATAATAAAACAGGCTCTGAGGAATGATTACCTCAATGTACATCCATATGCAAGTTTGAGTGACTATTTAAATTAAATACATTAGCTAATGTCACGTAACAGTGATTATCCCGACCTCTGATATATTTCTGACCTCTGATATAGATGGTCACATGACTCTCTGGTGTCTGTGCGTACCAGGTTTACCAGCTTTATGTTATGACAAAAAGATGAAACATTGCACATAATAAGTGATGTTTACATAGATAATGTTTAAGCCTTGTTACTATACTATTGAAACAGTGTATGTATTTTAATATTCACTGTTTGGCCCATTTACATCGATTGTAAGTGCCAGACAATTTTTTTTAAACTAAAGAATGAGAGTTGACAGCCCCTGGTATAAAAGCATCTGGTTCCGTCAAAACTACTGTAGCGAGTCAGGAGTTGGATTTACTAGTATTGAAAACGATCAGGATAGATAGCGTATATTATCATCTAGTTAGCATAGGATTTATATAGTTATTTAGATTATTTCGTGTAGCCTAGGTAGTTAATTATCGCTATCACTCGAGTGTGCAACCTGCATTTTGGTGGAAATGGGCTTCTCCACACAGCTTGCGCTGCCAAACTCTGCTCTTCCTGCATGGACTCCACCACCGCAGCGGCGTCATGATGTGAGTGACTGAGGCCTTGTCCACACGGACACGGGTATTTTTATAACCGGAGTTTTTCCTCCAGCGTTTTAAAAAAAAAATCCCGTCCACACATGCTCGGTCTCCGTCTACATGAAAACGCAAAAACACGCTATCAAGCGCGGTCAAGAGCATGCCACGCTAGCAGGTGGCGATATAACCCTAACCGTAAAGCCACGTTGGCCAATCAGAAGCCTAACAAAAAGTTATTACCGGTTCGGTTCCGGTAGGCGCAAATCTGACTTCAAACACAGCAGATAACGGCGCACACTCTGACGTCGCAAGGCTAAAACCCCGGTTTCACTGGCCCCCATTTATCAAAAGTGCGTACACCAAATTTCGAGCGTACACCCAAAACCAACGTGACTCTGAGATTTATCAATATGGACGTTGGCGTACGGCACGCTCAAATCCTACGCCAGCTCAGGAGGTGCGCGGAAATGCGCAGAAAAACAATTCCTAACACCACAAAACGCACTGACAAACTAAAACATATGACAAAAAACAACAACAACATAGTAGGCTAATTATAAACTTCAGTGTAAAAATCTGTCACAAAGAACCGGCAAAATGATTATGAATATGTAAAATATAGCAAGGAGATATTTTAATTGTTTATTAATAAAGTGTTTTCTTTGTGTCGGCTGCAAAGATGAAGTTGAGATGCTGAATCGCGATCTTCGCAGTAGTGAACGCGCCAGAGAGAAATGCACATTTCAGATTACATAAGCAGAGAGCAGTCTGCAGTCTGTTTTCTTTCGTTTTGAATTGTTCTGTTTAAAAGTAGACATGTCTGAGGCAAGTAGGGTACCTTATACGCTGAGTTTTGGTTCATTTATGAGATGAGCTCAGTTCACTCGTCCTCCGTTTCATGTTCCATTCATCTATCATCTGCTATATTTACTTCTTATTTGTTAAATCCAGGTAATTGGTTGATGAAACATTGACTAAAATTGAGATACAATTAATACAAAACGAAATTCAGTTTAAAGATTTCTGTATATAATTTATTCACTGAGAGAAGCCTGCTTGATATTGTCCCAGGTTCGAAAATAAGTCTGTGGTGAAATGGGCAGAGCAAACTAACAACTTCGAATTAAACTGTTGCGGTATCCGATTATAGATAAACATCAACCACGCCTGTTGACATTCCTTTTCTGTGGGAAGGGTATGAAAAGTACTCACATCCCCTGCACAGCCTGGAACATAGCATTTATTTATTTATTTGATCTGCCTTTTTTCGATGACTCAGCTGCGCAGTTCCGCCTGGCATTGAGGGCTGGCATATGCAAATCTTTGGAGGCGGACATATTAATGATCCCGACTATTGCGTCACAGTCGGTATTATGTGGAGATACGCCTGTTTTTCAAGGGTGTTTTTTAAAAACGAGATTTAAATAAGATTTTCAGGGGTGTTTTTTAAAAACGAGATTTAAATAAGAAGGAGAAAACAATGGTGTTTGAGACTCACTGTATGTCATGTCCATGTACTTAACTCTTGTTATTTAACTATGCCAAGATAAATTCAATTTCACATTCTAGGGCATGTGGGTTCTAGGGTTTTGATGAAAACATTCCAGGATTTTTCTCCATATAATGGAAGAATGAAAGACATGGACATCTTTAAAAGTGAACTAATCCTTTAAATGAATTTAGTGACATGTATAAAAACATTAAATGTAATTATTAGCCTGATTTACAACTTTTCTCAAGCAAGAATGCTCTAGATTTTGGGAAAGTAGATTATGCACTAATGATAACATTGACTTGTTTTACAGTACCATAATGTGAGCTGTGTTTTTATTACTCATAGGGTGCTTTCAAACTAGCAGTTAAGTTCAAAACGGGCACGGTTCGCATGAAAAATCGCTAATGTGAACGCTGTCATGCGGACCCGGGTGTGCACTAGAGAACCGAACCCGAGACTACCTGGAGGAGGTGGTCTGAGTTCGGTTGGACTCGAACGGTGCCGCGGTTCACGTGAAATGTAAAAGCAATACGGACTCGGGTGCACACTTGTTCATGAAGTAAAGTAACCTGTGCATGTGCTTTAGCTGATTATGATGTATTTGGTTATGATGTAAAACACACATAAGGGATAATAGTGTTGATTTACCTTCGATACAAGTGAGAGTGAGCCTGCAGTGTATTCGCATACAGCGCGTGGAATCAGGGCAACAAATGAATGGAAATCCACAGTCTCCTCAAAAGAGTCCATTTGCAAGCAGCAGAAAGCCAACTTATGCGACACACACACACACACCACACACACACACACACACACACACACACACACACACACACACACACACACACACACACACACACACACAACACACAGTAAACCTGTGTTTACTCAGATGCGCATAATAGCACCAGATTAGTAAATGCGGCCCAGACCTCCTCCTGAAGTGGTTTGAGCGATCAGATTCAAATCCGTCTCGAATGTGTTTCGGAGGATATTTACACCTGCTATCCGAACTGAGAAAACGCATGAAGTGGACAGGTGTAAACAGCCCCTAAGAGTTTTAAAAACTTTTTAAAAGTTTTCTGTTTAGTTAATTTTCAGAGTAGTCTGTCTAAAAGTACACTGTATGAAATACTACTGTTTGTATGTGCACATCTACTTCATATTCATATTTTACGCTTTGTTTGCCATTGCTGTGTATTTTAGATTATAGTCATATGGTGCAAAATCAGATCCTTTTACAGTGTCCTGATTTACTGTCTTTTGTACTTGGTTCATATTGCTTCAGATAAATTAGTAGTTCAAGTTAATGGTTAATCATAATTAAATGGATGTTAAGGGTTCAGTAGATGTTTATCTCTATTCACAACATTTGCGACACTATGTTGATCACAACAGAAAACAACTGACTCATCTCTCTCCCTTAAAAAAAAAAAAAAAAATTTATATAGATCAGCGATCGGAATCATTATAGCCACGTGAATCAGAATCATCCCTACAAGTTTTTATCAGTACAGAGGTAAAGGGAAGGAGGACTGCGTTGTCGTCGTGTTCAGGCACAGGTCCTTCATCAGATCTGGATACCGCCTGGATCCGGCGGGCTGCGGTAAACCTTGGGATAAACAGAGAGACTAATATTAGCGTAGACGCCATCTTTCTTATGATGTACCAAGTACATCAAGCCAAAGAAATGTGTTTTTTAGTCTAGCTTTGAACTGACAGACTGTGTCTGCTTCCCGGACAATGTTAGGAAGATTGTTCTAAAGTTTTGGTGCTAAATACAGATGGTACTCAACCAGAATAATACTTTTACCACCTTACCGCTAAGAGGCACTACAATCACAGACTTTGAAAGGTGTCCGTTTATTCTCTCTATTGTGTAATCTAACGCCGCGCCGTTAACGCAACAACATGAGTGTCACTGCGCTTCAAGCGATCCGAGATCGAATCTCAATGTAGCCAACATTCTGTTGGCCGACTTCATTTATGTTTTACCATTCTTGATGCTTAAATAGGTAGGCTAACTGTTTATTGGCGAGTTTATTAACTGTTTATTTATTTAATGTCAAGCGTTTGTTTAAATATCAATGCCACATTAACGTAAATTTGCTACATTCCATGTAGAGCCGCTGCACGACAAAACTGATGAGGAAAATGAAAATAAATAAAAAAATAAAGCTGATCGCGTCAGAAAATTAAAATAATGATGCTTGTCTTTAATCTGCTAAATTATTGTTTTGTGAATCATTCACGAAATTAAGTTGACTGACAGTGATACCTGGCCATAGCAACGGGAGAAATTTTTCAAAACAGATCCATATTGAACAAATCAGAAAAGACTGATTTTGTTGACTTGACAGACTAACTAAATATTATTACTTTCAATATAAAAACAAATGAAAATGTAAAAGAACACTAAAATTAATTAAGTTTGAAACCCATCGCAAATTTTTAAGGTTTAAATAAAGTGTTGGGAGAGTTTATTTGTTTAAAACAGGTTGCATTGAGTATAGCAAAATAATGCAAAATAAGAAACACAATCTTATTCTTGCAACATTTTAAATTTGTATTGCCAACGAAATTTCAGCCAAATTAAACAATTAAAACGAAAATAGTCCAAAGTCACATAAATTAAGAACATGCGTTTTTCTTTGCCTCTCTCTCGCGCTTGATCTCTTTTTAGCAAGTTTATTTTGTCTCCCTCCCTCCAAAAAAAAAAAAAACTGTCAGGGTTTCTGCAGGTATCTTCAAATTAAATTTAATGCCTTTTTAATGCCATTTTGAATTTTTTTTTAATGCCATACACGACCCATGACTCACCACGGATATATAGAATATATATTTCCTGGAACACATAGGCGTAATTTGCCTTGGGAAATGGGAAATCGCCTTAACCATTGAAAGTATAATGAAACTGATTTTTTCCCCCATTAATATATATGATTGACCTGAAGAATGAAAGTTTTATTATATACTTAATATCATGCTCATAGCCATGATAAATAGCTCTATATCTCAGACGGGCTGCAGTGTTGATTTAGCGTGAAACAATTGTATTTTTTCAACAACAACAAAAAAAATATTACAATATTTTGAATTAGGGATGGACCCATACCACTTTTTGCAGAACGAGATACCTATACCGTAACTGATCCCTGAATTTTCACTGCATTTGTAATTTTTAAATGTATTAGTAATAATCATATTAGTTGGCTTAATTTGCTCATCAAATATATATTTCTTTCAATTATTTGAATGCTTAATTAAGCCTGCTAAAATGCATTGAATGGGCTTCTGTTACTGTACATTCTATTGCTCTATCATATTTTATCTTTCATTGAATAGCACAGCACATATTTAGACTAGCAGCTCCAGAAGGCTCAGTGCTGAGGATTGGGTCAGTGGTACAAATGTTTAGACACCAGTGAAATATAAATTATTTAATCCAATTTTGATACTACAACAGAAACTGCCAGCCTAATTAGTGTGAATTTAAAACATTATTAAAAGGTAAGCAGTCAGCAACAAAATAAGAATGAATAATCAACTTACAAATAAATACAATAGAACAAAGAAAGGCTACGAATGAAATGCAGTGTTTTTAGAGTTTTTAGGGTAGATCTACAGGTACAGAAATTTGAATAAAGTAATCAAATGCGGAAAAATATTGCATAATGCATATTCATTACTGGATAAATTAAATATAGATGGATCTTTTGAAAGTTGAAAATGGTAGACTATTTAGTCAAGAGCAGTGAGTAATTTATTTGACCATTCATTGTTTGATTGACATTAAAACAGCAGTGGGTTTATTTAAGTGCTGCCCCTTTAAGACCGAACGCACGGGCCCCATTTGAACATGGCTACGTTCACTTGATATACCTGACTTTGTTTACTAGGATACTCGCAAATATGGGCGTTTTTACATAATTTAGTGTGAATTCCTCCGTACAAGCGCAAGACGTAAAAGACAATTCAATTCAGTATTCGCGCGCTGAGACGCTGATTTGCGGGGTGCGCGCTTTGGATGTTTGCATTCATGGAACTTATTGACTGCAAACATCCAGTAATAATGTAGGGAGTTATACATAAACCAGGTAACAGGTCATGTTTTACTTAACTTGATTTAGTTGTCATCCAAATAACACGTGCTGAGTGAACGATTTATCAATAACACGTGCTGAGTGAACGATTTATCAATAACACGTGCTGAGTGGACGATTTAGCAATCACATTCAACAGAACTGCGCTCTCTCTCTCGTCAGTTAACATTAATAATAAGCTACATGCCTTGTTTTATTTTCTTTGCCATTGACATCCGACTAAACTACAAACCTTTCATGATGTCTGTTTAAAGAGATGTGCCGCTGCGCGCTCAATCCACTGCGCGGTTTTCTCTGATGATCAGCTCGCGCACCACAATGTTACTATACGCTAAAAAATAGGTTTATCACACACTAACGTACATATTTTGCGACATATGAAGGCTATATTCAAATAAATTGATATAAAATTCTCTTCAAAACTATGAACATTTTTAATGCCTGTAGGAATCCAATTTAATGCTTTTTAATGCCATTTAAGGCCTTAATTTTCACAAAATCCATTTAATGACTTTTAATGCTTTTTAATGCCCCGCGGAAACCCTGAACTGTAACAAATTATTTAGCCGTTGTTGCTTCAAAGACAAAGCATGCCTTGTTGAATTCACTTTACAATAAAACGAGGTTGATCGCGAATTAAAGAGCTCTGTATCTGCTGTGGCATGAACGCGTTTCGTCGACAGTTCATGTTTAGATAATGCCACATTGTTAACAATCATACACACTGCTCAAACATTCTAAAACTCTATAAAACCAGTTGAAACAACTGGATTGAACACTTTAATTGAAATTTTGTGTGAAAATTTTTTAAATACCGGTACAAATATACAATATTTATAATTTAATAAGATATAGGCCCTACATTTGGACACACCGAGAGATTTATCCTTAAAAGAATTTAGCTTTTGCCTGCTCATCAGGCTGGCTATCCGACATCTCCATATGAAAGACGAACATTAACACCTATTGTGCACGCACGATAAAGCCACTGTCCCTCCAACCCCCCCACAGGCTCTGAGTCTCTGAGACTGACTTAAAACAAAAACAAGTCGCAATTCACACTTAAGCATTACAGTTAAGCATTAGACTATTAAAGTGTTGACAATGAAGGAATTACATAATGTAAGCTACATGTAGTGATATTTCTGTCATGAAACTTTATTACTAAATATTTCATTTCAATTCATTCAATTTCAATACGTTGTGCTCTTATTCAAATAAACCTCGAACCACAGTGCTTCGTTGTGCTGCTGTTAAACTAGGCCTAAATAACATTTATAGAATAATTATGAACTTAAATGAAACAATATTGCAACATTTCGACAAATAAATTATTTGATCTGCTTTTACATTTTATTTCAGGGCGACATTTAATTAGAGCGAGATTTTCCCCGTCTTTCCTCATTGGGAAGCGCTCACATCATAGCTAAAAATGTTTAAGTAGATCCTCTGTACCTCTCAGTTTCAGATGGATTACATAATCAGATAACATTTATTAAATATTTAGACATTTAAAGGCTTTAGACATAGCCGATTTCTTATCGTGACTGAGCTGAGGCAAGTGGCTTTCGGTTCATTTTTGTGACGCGCAGTTCCTGGAGACAGAGACGAGATGACAGCTTAAATGCTGTTGTTAGCCTAATATGAATAAAAGTTTTACAGGTTTTGATTTTATTGTTTGTCGTTTAAACGTGCTTGTTGCATATCTCTATTTTATATATTGTATATGGTCTATTGGTGAAGTAGCCTATAGGGAAACCAAAAAACTATATATAGGCTATAACCTATTTTATTTATTTATTTATTTATTTTATTTTTTACAGAACTGCTTTTGAAATTACAATTGGTATTATTATACAGATGTAAAGTCATTCTGTTGGATTCTATTTGTTCCAGTGTAAAATGGAAATGCTTGGCAATTTTATTTTATAAAAATAAGCAAAAACTATATGGTGTAACAGATAGGGATGCACGATATATGGAGGCCGATAAATGGTCTTTTTTGATGTTATCGTTATCGGTCCAATAAGAAAATTGGGCCGATATATCAAAGCCGATAAATAATAGATTATTTACTTCAGTTAAGAGATGCGCGCGGTTAGCCATGATGGTTCTGAATGATTGGATTCACTTCGAAAAGGAAGATAGGCTACAGTTCAGTGCAACATGTGCAGCACAAATTTGTTACATAGGCTTCATAACAATAACATTATAATAAAAACAGCCTGCAAAAGAATGTTGTGAATTCGTGTTCGCCAGCACGACGAGCGCGTTGAGGAAAGAGCGCGTCTATGGAGTTAAGCCTTTATGACCAGCACAGTCAAGTTCTCTTGAGCATTCTGTGAAATAGTAAGTTGTAATATGTTTATTTTGTGTATATATATATATATATATATCTGATTAGTCTAATATAGGATGCGTTTGGGTGAGTTAATGAACGATGCAGCGCTTCACCGGTGATCATCTTTGCGGTGATCATCTTTGATCATCTTATAGCGTTGCGCAGCTCGAACAGCAATTCACATTTATAACTATAAATTGGGACTGTCATTATAATGAGAACACTATTGTGATAAAACGTTGTGAATTCTCTGGGTTTAGTGGCCGTTTCAGCGCGTTGTTGTGGGAATAGCGCGTCCAGAACAGGGATATTACTGTAAGGGTTGTGTGCAGGTAGCTGAAGACGAGGACACGGGAGCTTCAATATAATAGATTTAATTAGCAAAATGAAACTTCCAAAATCAAACAGGAACAAAATAACAGACTCCAGGACTTCAGGGGAAACACAACCATACATAGACGACGATCGACAAACACTCAGGGAAAACACAGGGCTTAAATATACAAGGAATAATAGGATAATTAACAGAACACAGGTGAGAAAACTGAACACAAACGAGGAGCGGGAAAACTTAACAGGACTAAACCAAAAACCACAAAGACAGGGGGGAAACAAGATCTCAAAACATAACTAAACACACTGAAACGTGACAATTACATTATGACCAGCACAAGTTCGATTGTGAATTCACGTCATTTTGCGCAGATAAGTCGTAATATAAAGTTCATGTAATATAAATATATCTGATTAATCTCACATGCGTTTCGTGGATTTAAACAACCTGCAGTTCTTCATTTTCCCGGTGCATGCGCGTTCTCTTCAGCTTCAGCGCGCGCAGATTAAACAACAATGGAAAACATTAAAAGCTATGATTGGACTGTCATACAATTATAATTGTATTCACTATTGTAATACATTTGTAAATTCTTTGGGTTTGCATTCTTCAGCAACCGTCGAGTGTATTAACCTTCTAACAAAGCGATTCAGTTTTAACGTTCGTTCTCTTCAGCTTCAGCTCGCGCAGATCACACAGCAATGTCATTTGAAACAGTAAGCTATTAAAGATGTTTACTATCAATGTAATATAAAAAATGTAAAAAAAAAAATCAAAAACAGTGCGTTATAATTAATAACTAACATTATTTTGTTCTCATATTATTTTCATCAACGATATGGTTTGATTAAAATAATTTCCTTATTGTCCGTGCGGAGGCGATTCCATTTTATTGATCCATGATGGCACAAGCATTTTGTTTCTTTATATGTAGGTCAATGTTATCCAATGAGTTGTTTGCATTATTTAGGTATTTTATTTTTTGTTAGGCAATAGATTTTTTGATAACACTTTACAATAAGGTCTCATTTGTTAATGCATTACTAACAGAGAGCAATAGCTTGTGTTATTGTTAGTTAATAAAATATGTGTGTTCATGTTAGTTCACAGTGCATTAATGTTAACAGATAGAACTTTCTTAAAAATGTTTTATAAAATTGTTGGTTCATGCTAACAAAATTAAACCTTATTATAAAGTGTTACCATTTTTTAATAAAGAAAGTTGTCCATATGAGTGTAAAATTAATTTTAAAAGTTAAGGAATCTTAAACTGGTTCAAACTAGGCTATACTGTATTGTATATGTTTGATTTAAAAGTGTTTGAGACAAGGCTTTTAATGGTGAGCATTTTGTTATACAGGCTATCAAAGTATACACATTTTTATTTAGATTTATCGGCCAATATATCGGTTATCGGCTTTCAAATGTAAAGAATTATCGGTTATCGGTATCGGCCAAAATGTTCATATCGGTGCATCCCTAGTAACAGAGTTTTAGAACTAGACAAATCTCTCTGCATTAATAATAGGATATAAAATGCATTAATAGGCTAATATAAAATTTACAAAAGCCCCAAGTTTGTTCGGGATTTGAACCCGTGTCATCTAAATGATCGAACCGTAAGTTCTACCACTCGGCCATGAATTTACTCTTTGTGAAATGACCAAACGTTTCTTTCTCCAGTGTGTTCGTTCACATGAGCGAGAAAACGTTTTAATCGTTAGCATATTGTAGACCTTTTACAGTTTTAAAAGATGATATATTATCTGTATGACCAAAAATTACGGAGTAGGCTAGCCTTTTAAGTTCTTTTAGCTGTTATGAGAAAAAATAAATTCAAGTGAAAGCGCCGCCGCATTTGTCGAACTAGTTCAACATGCCAGAATAACCCAATTTTAGAACAATGTGTAGCGCCACTCGGTGTGCCAAAACACTTAATTAAAAACATCAATATTTCGTTCAAAAACATCTCAAAACACTTTGTGACATTTTGAAAAGCCGTGAATGTATTAAGGCCACTGGAACCAGGATCGTAACTGAAACGCGCTGCATGTTATCTCTCAATACAGGAGCAGAAGCGCCGGTTCATATTGTATTGTTTGTTGTTTAAAAGTGCGTGTTGCATATTTTTAAAAATATATAATATATAATGATGAACTTCGGTTGTTCATCAGTCAGTGTGCGCGCACACGAGAGAAGCGCTCTTCAATCCTCTCATTCCTCAATAGTTTAGCGTTATTGCACCTAATTTATTTCCACTGACTACGAGAGAGGACTATTTTAACTTTTGATTCATAAAATGTTCTGCTCTAAAAGTTTGTTATATTCTATTTAAATGTAGGCCTAAATATACTTAATTACGTTTTGCTTTCGTTAAATTTAACCGAATCTGTTGTAGGCTAAATTATTTTTATTTTTATTATTTTTTGTTCTAAAGGTTTGTTCTATTCTGTTTCGTTTGTTTATTTTTATTTTATTTTTTACATATTCAATCAGTCTCATTCTTGTTGTTTTTTTACAAGACCTTGTGCTGTGTTTTTTAATAAACAGATACAAACAGAGATATATAGCCTAATAGTTCGTACAAATAAATGTCTATATGTATAGGCTACTACTATGTATACTATAAATTGTATGATCGTTTGTTAAAATAACATTAACAAAATTGTCTGTCTTTAATTAATAATAAAACTATTACTTTAACATGCAGTTTCAACTTCACCAAATCTTTGTTTGTTTCATTATTATAGCCTACAGAAAATGAAAATATCTTGTTTTAATTTTTCATGTTTGTTGCTTATTTGGAAATTGCCATAGTTGTAGTATTTCATCCTTACTGTTAATTGACATTAGCCTCGCACTAACGTTTCAAAATGCGGCAATTGCGGCTGTTTTGCTAAATGTCCCTTTGCGCAACCTGGCGGTCATTTCGCGAACGACTTTGAAATGCGACTAGTTTATTTTTACTACGGTGGATTTGCCGCGGCATGAGTCGCGGCGGTAATAGGCATTCTGGTTGGCTACCTACTGTACAGAACCGGGCTAATATGGTCATACTTCCTGGTTCTGGTAAGAACTCTAGCGGCTGCGTTTTGGACCAGCTGTAGTTTGTTTATTAAGCGTGCAGGGCAACCACCCAGTAGAGCATTACAATAATCTAGCCTTGATGTCATGAATGCATGAACTAATTGTTCTGCATTTGTCATTGAGAGCATATGACGTAATTTAGATATATTTTTAGATGGAAAAAATGCAGTTTTACAGATACTAGACACGTGACTTTCAAATGAAAGATTGCTATCATAGAGCACACCCAGGTTCCTAACTAACGACGAGGACTTAACAGAGCAGCCATCAAGTGTTAGACAGTATTCTAGGTTATTACGTGAGAAAGTTTTTGTCCAATAATTAGAATCTCTGTTTTTTCAGAATTTAGTAGTAGGAAATTACTGGTCATCCAGTTTTTTATATCACCTATGCATTCCGTTAATTTGGTTAATTGGTAAGTTTCGTCAGGTCTTGAAGAAATATAGAGCTGAGTATCATCAGCATAACAGTGAAAACTAATGCCATGCTTCGTAATGATATCTCCTAAGGGTAGCATGTACAGAGTGAACAGCAACGGTCCTAGTACTGAACCTTGTGGTACGCCATACTTAACTTTTGACCAATAAGACATCTCTTCATTTACTGCCACAAACTGATAACGGTCAGATAAGTATGATTTAAACCATGCTAGTGCAATTCCACTAATGCCAACATAATTTTTGAGTCTATTAAAAAGAATGTTGTGAAAGGACTTCCGGTGACGCCATGTTGACAGCAGCCTGAGAGACCAAATTTTTAATAATTTCCTAACAAAACCAGCATAAAACTCGGTGATTCTTAACAAATTCGACATGTTGTCAACTAGAGGCAGAGGACAATCTAAACAGGACTCAGCTAAGGAAAAAGGCGAAAACTTAAAGCAGCTAACTCTGCTACAAGCGCAGAGTGCGCAATCAGATTCTAGTATGTGTGACTCCGAGTTAAAAATACTGGCTGAGCTCGAGAAAATGAGGAAAGACAACCAAGATGGGCACACTCAGACCCAACTATCTTTAACACGGCTGGAAACGTCCTTCGCTGAACTGAAAGGAGAACTTACTGAGCTGCAAAAAAGAACCACAGAGGCGGAGGACCGTATTAGTGCAGCTGAAGACACGGCTGGGCGTCATGAGCGGGCCCTTCGTTACTTACTGCACCGAGAAATGGATTTGAATGCACGATGTGAAGATATGCAAAATCGTCTAAGGCGAAACAATCTGAGAATTTGCAGAGTGGCTGAAGAGAGCGAGGGAAGAGATGTAAAACTTTTTGTACATGATCTGCTTAAATCTGTTCTTCGACTTCCTCCCGAACTTAACATCGTCATTGAAAGGGCACACAGAGCGCTCACTGCCAAGCCCAAGAATCCTGAAGCAGCCCCCCGTTCGCTTGTCGTTAGGTTTTTGGACTTCTCAGTAAAAGAAATCATTCTAAGACAGGCCTGGGAGCAGAAAAAAGTCATGCACGAAGGAAAACAGATCTACTTTGATCACGACTTCTCTTCCGATTTGCAGAAGAAAAGAGCGCCGGTGCGTGAGGCAGTAAAGCAGCTAAAGGTGAAGAACATTAGGGCAAAGTGTGTTTTCCCGGCACAGCTGAGAGTTTTCATGGAGGATGGCGTGAAGACTAGGGTGACCATATTTTGTCCTGAAAAAACAGGACACTCGGCCCGGCAAACAGATAGGCCTACTCAAATGATACTCGAAGTTTACTCAAAGAAACCTTATTAATTTCAATACATTTAAAGTAGGTTATGCCTCCTCTGTATGGATAGAAATTTGTTATATTGTTATATGAAAACAGGACATGTCCTGGGAAAACAGGACAGTTGGTCACCCTAGTGAAGACCTACCCGACATTGACAGACGCGGTGCTGGTACTTCAGGAGTTGGGGTGCACGCCCGAGTAGACGAGAGGGAGCGACTGGAGACGGAGCTGTACCGAGACCGGTGGAATACAGCGGGAAGGAGAGTCAGCGGAGGTCCGGCGACACTCGCCTACGCCGAAATTAAAGCCTTTTTCAACACCGATAACTAGTTGATACCTTCGCCGAGTTCAGCTATCTAACTAAACCAGTATAGTTAGGAGAAGAAAAGTGAAGATTTTCAATATGGACGAGACGCGAGATCCACTAAGTGGAGGACCACCTATCCACATCTAAATCGCAAACGAAACGATCTGGGAGCGACAGCGATACAGCACACGGCGTGTTTTTTTTTCCCCGCGGAGGACCAGTCACCAACCTCCGTCCAAGTTACACCGGGGACTGGGTCATTCAGGTTCAAGAACTAGTCAAAAGATTTACATTTGATCCAGTCAGGTATGTGGAAGCCTACATTGTTCTATTTGTTAGTTATGTGTTCATGTGAAAATGTTCTTTTTGTCCTGAGACGTTTAATGGGCCATACTGTTATTTTCGGTAATGATTCTTTTTATGGTGATTTATGTGAGATTCAAGAAAGGGTTATAGTAGTTGAATATACAACATAATAACGGATGGATAAATCTAATTTGTGTTACTTATAATGTTAAAGGCTTAGGTAGTCCAATTAAAAGGAAAAAAGTGCTGAATCATTTGAAAAAACTTAATTGTACCATAGCAATGCTACAGGAAACGCATCTCTCAGATAAGGAGCACATGAAGCTGAGAAGAGAATGGGTAGACCAGCAATATAGCTCCTCACATCAAAGTGGGAGGAAAAGAGGAGTTGCTATTCTTTTTAGCAAGTCAGTGTATTTTTGCCATGAGAAAACTTTCAGTGATAAGGAAGGGAGATATCTGATGGTGATTGGATGTATAGGGGGCATTAAAATGACTTTAGTAAATTTATATGCTCCAAATGAGGACTGCCCTATTTTCTTTAAAAATATTGCATCATTGATAGCAGACAAAGCTGAAGAGATTATTCTTATAGGGGGAGATTTTAACTGTGTTCTGAGAGGATCGGTAGATCGGCTCCCTGCTGACATTGGTCCAAGTACCAGGAAGTCTTTAACTCTCGGCACACTAATGGATGAGTTGGGTTTGATAGATGTTTGGCGTTGCTTACATCCCAAGGAAAACGATTTTACTTTTTTCTCAAATGTTCACTGTAGTCACTCAAGATTAGATATGTTTTTGATGACTAGTGTAGATTCCTATAGAGTGACCCAGTCTAATATCGAAGCAATTACCATCTCAGATCATGCTCCAGTCTCTGTGACGTTAAAGCTGAGTCCAAATAATAATTTTAAGTACTGGAGAGCAAATGTATCTATTCTAAATAACGAAGTGATTCAACAACAAATTAGGAAAGTGTTATTAGAGTATATTCAATTTAATGACAATGAGACCGTAAGTCCATCAGTATTATGGGAGGGAGCCAAATGTGTCCTGAGAGGAAACATTAAATGCGATTTCATCCAGATTAAAAAGAGAGAGGCTTGCAGAACAATTAGGATTGGAAAACAAAATTAGACAATTAGAGAAAGAATACCAAACACTACAAAAAAATGACATACTTAATATGTTGAAAGAAAAAAGGAAGAAACTAAATGACTTATTAACTTATAAAGCAGAGGGGCAGCTTCGATTCACAAATCAAAAGTATTATGAGTTTGGTAACAGGGCAAGCAGATTGTTATCATTTCAGCTGCGAAAAGCACAATCAAGCAGAGTTGTTCATAGAATTAGGTGTCCAAATTCTGGGGAAATGCTATCACAACCCAAGGATGTGGCAAAGGCGTTTGCCACTTACTACCAAGAATTGTACAAGGAAGAGAGCTGTCAAAATAAGGGGGAAAAAACAGAGAACTTTTTCAACTCAATATGTCTTACCAAATTGACTGAGGAAGAGGCCGATCTATTAACATGCCCAATTACAAGAGAGGAAATAAAAAACAGCATTTTAAAACTTAAAAATAACAAATCTCCAGGAGTGGATGGCCTCCCAGGTGAATATTATAAAATATTTGAAAAAGAGATTACGCCTCTTTTAGATAAAGTTTATAATTATGCACTTTCGGAGGGGGATCCTCCTCAGTCATGGTCCGAAGCGATTATTAGTGTCATTCATAAAGATGGTAAAGACCCCACTCTGTGCACGTCTTATCGCCCCATTAGCCTCCTCTGTGTTGATTTAAAGATACTTACTGCCATCATTGCAAACAGAATACAAAAATATATAAAAAAAAAACTGGTGAAACCCGATCAGACTGGCTTTATCGCCCATAGACAGGGGACTGATAATGTTCGAAGAGCTTTAAACCTCCAAATAGTGGCACAGAAAAGGAACATCCCATCAATGCTCATCAGCTTAGACGCTGAGAAGGCGTTTGATCGGGTGGACTGGGGCTTCCTACAACAAACATTGAGGCACATGGGATTCAATGAGACGTTTATAAAATGGGTCCAAACTTTTTATAAAAGCCCAAAGTCACGTGTAAGGGTCAATGGGCACTGCTCAAATTTTTTTCAACTGGGACGCGGCACTAGGCAGGGTTAAGTTCTGTCACCCTCACTATTTGCTTTGAGTATAGAACCGTTAGCCGAATTGATATTTTATATTTACGAATATTTATATATTTACGAACTATATACAATAAAATATACGATATTTTATTATTCCTGGAAAACCCTATCACTTCTGTTCCAGCCTTGCTTCACAGTCTTAAAGAGTATAGTATGATATCAGGTTATAAAATTAACATAAACAAATCCGAAGCCTTAATGATTGTTGGGACTTGGCCATCGCAGTTGGATAATCTTGTTTCATTCAGACACTCCAAGCAGGGGTTTAGATATCTTGGAGTAATTCTTACCCCCAGGACTACGCAGTTGTTCTTATCTAACTATGATAAATTGTTAAAGGAAATCAGAACTGATTTAAATAGATGGGATGTACTACCGCTTTCTCTTTTGGGTAGAATTGAATGTATAAGAATGAATATTCTTCCAAGATTATTATTTTTGTTTCAAAATCTCCCTGTTGTTATACCACAATCTACTTTCAAATTCCTAGATAAATTAACGTCTAAATTTATTTGGCAGAACAAAAGACCAAGAGTGCGCCTTAAAATTTTAATGTCCACTAAGGAGAATGGGGGCTTAAATTTACCAAATTTAAAATGCTACTATTGGGCTGCCCAAATAAAAGCTATGGTGGCATGGATCATTCGTGATCCGGAGTCACAGTGGGTCTCTATGGAAGAGTATTCTGTGTCAGGAGTCTCTCTCTCCCATTTCTCAACCTGCAATCTCAGAAAAAAATTAAAATTACAAATGTATGGGTCAAACATACTTTAAAGATTTGGAATAAGGTCCAAAAGCAGTTGAAGGGAAAGACTGCTTTATCTTGAGCTATAACTATTAATGGAAATATTGAGTTCCTTCCATCTCTATCAGACAACAGCAGCTTTCGGGGATGGGCTGAGAGGGGTCTTCTCACAGTGGATCAGTTGTTTGACAGAAATGTAATTAAAACCTTTGCCCAATTAAGAGCAAAATTCAAGTTACCCTCAAGTGATTTATATATGTATTTTCAGATAAGGAGCTATGCAACAAAACATAATGATTGGGAACTGATCAGAAGAGAGCCTACAAATATAGACAAGCATTTTATTAAGTTGATTGAAAATGGTGGTGTAATGAAAAAACAAATGTCTTTGATGTACAAAAAATTGCTGATTGACATGTCAGATAATACACAACACATAAAAAAAACAATGGGAGTTGGAGCTGAATGCTTCCTTGGATGACGATGTTTGGGTTGACATTTGCTCTGGATGTCATAAAGGTGTGGGCAGTCAGGTTTGGAGGGAGTTTGATTGGAAGACAAAAATCTGATTTTTCAGGACCCCGTTAAAATCTTTCCTCACCAAGAGTACCATGAATGACAAATGTTGGAGAAACTGTGGATTGGTTGGTGATCAAACTCACATCTTTTGGGACTGTCCCATCATACACAACTTTTGGAAGGACATTAAGGACATTTTGGAAAATCTACTAAAAGTGAACTTCTTTTTTGACTCCCAAACATTTTTACTGGATATATTTCCAGACAATCTTTCTCAAGACCAAGCATTTCTTCTCCATCTCCTCTTAATGACGGCAAGGAAAATGATAACAATCTGTTGGTTAAAACCTGAGCCACCCACCGTTTCACAATGGATACAAAAGATAAGACAAGTTTATTTAATGGAACGGTTGACAGCACAACTACAATTAAAAACCTCAGTCTTTGGAAGAAGATGGGGTCCTGTTATTGTCTTTTTGAAATAGGACATAAGCCTATGCCTTAAATTGTTTATGTTGCTGATTGTAAATAATGTATGAAGCCCAGTCTCAGGACAATGTTCATGTTTTTTTTTTTTTTTTCTTTCTTTCTTTTCTTTTGTGTGTATACACAATAAAGTAAAAAAAAAAAAAAGAATGTTGTGGTCGATAGTGTCAAATGCAACACTAAGATTAAGTACAGGGATTAAAGTGAAAAAAATTCTTCTGACTGAAATTTTTTTCAGGCCAAGTCATATTCCTGTAACTTTATTTAAATAGTCGAGACCAATAGCGTTTTAAGGGAGATGTTTTAAACCGCTTTAATATTGCCAGTTTGCGTATTTTAAAAGCTATTTTAATCTATGAAAAACAATTACTTATCTTGACAAATAAACACATCTACATAACTTTTCAGTGCATGTTTTTATTTATCTTATAAGACCAAACAATGCTAAACTATATAATATATAGTTTGTTCTATAGTTTGTCAAATCGTTTTGGCTGAGAGCAAAGTGAAGCTTCATAACTTTATATATTTATATATGTAACTTTAACTTTGTAGCCTATTAGAGAGCTGACTTATGTTTGACTGAATTGTTTGCTTTATTTCTCATTGTATAGCTTATTATAGCCTACCTATTAGGCTACTTATACTATTGAACGGGATATTATTGATCATTAAAACTGACATTTAACAAAAAGAGACAGGGTTGTGTAATTTTATATATTCTAAAATATGTAAAATATTCTTTATATATATATTTACTATGCATTCTCTTGTACATGCACAATACAATAAAAAGATATAAAAAGATACAACCCTGTCTGTTTGTTAAATGTCAGATCAATAATTTCATATTTTTAAAATGAAAACAAAAAGCAGGGTTGTGTTTTATATTTCGTGTTGTTATAAATATATGCAGTGAAGATAATCAATGTACGCGTTGCCTGCACTGGACATTAATATGTTTATGATAATATGTTCATTTATAAATGAAAAGAGGCAGAGTTGTATTTTATACCATATTTCGTTTTATTGTGTTGCCTAAAATATACATAAAGAGATAACCGGAGTAGCCAGAGCGAGCTGAGTGACGCGATCAAGAACGCGCTGTTCCATTAGCAGAATAACCGGACTCGCGTCCTCGGGAGTTCGTTCTCCTGAGCCGAACTTGGCAACTCCGAACTACCAGGACGCAAGTCCGAAGTTTGCGTACTTGGTAGGCTATTGAGAAACGGCCAATATTGACCCGCGTTCTGTTTTCTATCATGCACGACGCTCGGGCTCGGACCGCAGCAAACGAGCTGTAGCCTGACATGCACTATTGAGTGAACACGGAGCAGTTTTTTCCGTGAGCGGGAATTGAAAACCCGGAGTGGACCATAAGCGAAGTGATTACAGAGCGCTTAGAGTGGAGAGAGGAACGTGCTTTCGCTCCACTCCAGGCTTTATCACAACCCCTCAGCAGGGTGAATACACCTCGTGTTTCCTTAATTTAAGACGTATTCAAACTAAAATTAAGACATTTATCACACTATTTGAGTAATGAAAGCCTATTTACAGCCTTAAAATTATGAAAAGTTAATTTAAGACATAAGGACAGACGGGAACCCTGCAATTGACGGAAATCCGTCATAGACTCGGTGCAATTAACGGAAATCCGTCGTAGCGACGGAGAACTTTAATCCCTGTAAGTAGCATTAATAGAGAGATACAACCACGATCGGATGATAAGAGCAAATCATTTGTGACTCTAATGAGAGCTGTCTCAGTACTATGATACGGTCTAAATCCTGATTGAAAATTCTCACAGATACCATTTCTTTCTAAAAAGTGTGTCTGTCAAACTTCCCCACTTTAAGATGGAAATCATGAATCATTAATATGATTAAGCAATATTAATGAGGACTAATGTGTGTTTGAAGTTTGCAATATATTAATCTACAAAAGTCTGAGCTGTCTATACATGTAACTTTATATAAAGAGTTTCAGCACTGAGAGACAGGAGCCATGTATATCATGTGACTCAAAAGTGTTTTGTTAAAGCAGTAAATCCAATAATGTTAAATGATAGATTTTTAAGTATAGTTTGTTGCTGATCCTTGATCTGTATCTCTCAGGGTTTCCGCGGGCATTAAAAAGCATTAAAAGTCATTAAATGGATTTTGTGAAAATTAAGGCCTTAAAAGGCATTAAAAAGCATTAAATTTGATTCTTACTGGCATTAATTTTTTTTATAGTTTTGAAGAGAATTTTATATAAATTTATTTGAATATAGCCTTCATAATTAATAATTTGTATTTGCTGTCGCAAAATATGTAAGTTCGTGTGATAAATACGCGGAACCAGTTTAGTAATTGCTTCCGGCCAGAGCAAAAGTGCCGTGATGCGGAGGTGACGCACGTCTGTTGTACAGCGGTGGACAGGTCTGAACCTTGTAAATAGTACATTGTGTTTAATTTGTCGTTTAATGAGATCTAATATATATTGCTAGTAGCGAGAATAGACCCGACTGTTACACGCATGCACTTAAATGGTCCAGTAGCAGAACTTTTGCCAAACATGTCAGAGGTTTTGGGTTCTAATCCGCAGTAAGAAGTATAAATTTTTCCCCTCGTCAAAACCGATTGTTTATTAGTGGTTGTATATCAAGCAATGACATGTTTGTGTGCATTGTTTTGTGATTTCACCGTAACAAAAAGAGAGTCTCTCCGCAACGGATTGAAGCGCGCGTCTGAGAGAAGAAGTGTTGTGCACGAGCCGCAACAGAACGCAGGCAAACAACGTGTATTGTTCTTCTATACTCTTAGACGCAGGGCTCTCAAGTGTCACGCATTGAGCGTGACAGTCACTCATTTCGGTCTTTTGTCACGCTCACATTGTATTTCTCACGCTGAAAAACTATTTATAATATATTGAATATGCCGCAGCGCCCCAAATGTCTCTGGCCGCGCCGCTCTCACTACGAAACCGACAGGAATCAAGCGCGTCTCCCCTGCAGTTCTTACTATTCAAGCCTGCCACTTATCAGCCAATCAAAAAAAAAGAAAGGGTCTACACATTAGCCAATTAGAAAATAGCACTATTGTATCTGGGTAAGATTCAAGATAAGTCATGATCTCCTGTTTTAATGTTACAAAAAATTCACAACTTGTTTGACACAATGGCAACTTGACTGCTGTTAGAGAAACATTTCCCAGATAATTATCATCAGTTTTAATGAGTGTCTGTAACTTAGTCAACAGTTTTACAGCCTGTTCCCTAACCCTAACCCAGCCTGTTCACTGACAACACCTGCTCAGAACAAGTAGTCTAGGCCTAGTCATATTTTCGTCATCGCACGATGACTGACATATTGTCACATTATAAACATTTCTCTCTCCAAATAGGCTTAATAATTTTGCATAGTCGATGTTATAGGTCACTTTTAAAATCATGTCATATTTTATAATTATATCCGGGCCATGGATGCATTAATCATTGCATCTGTCTTTCAAAGATGTCTGGTAATAAGCAATTAATCATGCTCTCATCCGCCCTGAGAGGAAAGCCCCCTAAAAAGGCCAGGTTAGAGGATGCTGGCCCAGAGAATGTGGCGAAACGGGCCCATTAGAGGAGGAGACGGTGCCGGTAGAAGAGGAAGAGAATAAATACTTTGTATTTGGTTGAATTGTCAGTGCCATGTGTCAAATCTTCTCTTTTGCAAGTGTGAGCAATTATTAATAACAACAACAAAAACACTAATAATAATATTACTAATGAAACACCACCATTCCTGTGACCCGTCCTATACGCCGCGAGATGTTTAAAAAATGGTGGGGACAATCGACATGTCCCACCCGCAAATTACACCTATATGTTCCAGAAAAAAAGAGAAAAAAAAAAAAACATTTTATACATATATATATATATATATATATATATATATATATATATATATATATATATATATATATGCATATACATGGTTACTCATGGGTCGTATATGGCATTAAAAATTTTTGAAATGGCATTAAAAAGGCATTAAAAAGGCATTAAATTTCATTTGAAGATACCTGTAGAAACCCTGTCTCTTCACCCTAAATAAGAGAATAAAGAGACACTAGGCACGTTTCCACTGTCGGGCCAGGGCCGGGCCCAGTGGCCTCGGGCCTCAAGCACCGGGCTTGCGTTTCCACTGCCGGGATATTAAAGGGGACATATCATGCTTCTAAATCGTTCCTTTTTACATATAAATCATCTTCATATGGATGTATCGCAATTGTGTGTTACTGTTTCTCTTACGAGAGTATCTCTCATACTATGTAATATCTTACGCTATGGGGAAAACCTCTTTTCCACGAGATATTGAAGCCAAAAATTATCCTTAATTTTGAATCAATGCAAAACGCTTTGCAGCAGCAAGCAGACATATAGGCGAGACGGCTTGCGTGCCTATTGGCTGTCCTGCTGCAACAGCAGCAGCCTATCGAGAGAGGCCCTGCGTGACACCTTATCCAATGCGAGCGATTCGCGCCCATTTCGTCACGTCCCGCCAGAGGGGGCGTGGCCTCATCCTATAAATATAGCTCGACAGGCTGATACAAACAGATTTTCATCTCTTCAGCGAAGCTCACGCATCGCTGGATCCAGAGTGAGAAGCTGCGCCGTCGAGAACAAGCCTTCTGCGGGACGAGCCTTGAACCTGAAGTCGCTGGCCTTCACCTCGCAGCCTTCAGTTGCTGTACCTGCTATGCTTTCCGGCGTATATATCCTTTACCTCTGTTGAGAGTGTGTGTTCGCCGTAGCGACTCACACTCTCTCTCTTTAACTAAAAGAACAGCGTCTTTTTAAAGATGCTTAGTTCCTGTGGCTCATGCCGAGCCGCACTCAGTGATGGGGACCGCCATTTCATCTGCGTTTCCCACCTGGGTAAGGATCATGCAGCTCTCGCGCTCGCTGATGGCGGCTGCTATCATTGCGAGCTATTGCCATGGTGACTCTGAGGACTCGCCTGGCATTTTTTCTCCGAGTCTGCACTCCCGCCCGCTGTAGTGCCGCGCCGTACTCAGCGGGTCCCCGAGCCTTCTCCAGCCCGTGAAAGCTCGCCGGTTCGCCCGCCAGCTTCACCAGCTTCAATCGAGTCGCTCACTGACGGACAACGGCTGCCGCGCGCTTCCGCCATTAATGATGACGAGATAACTGCATCTGTAGAGAAGGGCAGCTGCTCTATCCTGGCGTCGGACAGTGAGGATTGGGCGAGCTCTGTGGACCTCCCCCTTCTGCCCGCGAGTCGTCAGGGAAACAGCGTCACCGGCGAAATGAGGAAAGAGTATGTTTTAGTCCCGCCGAGGCCGGACCAATCTCCATTTCTCAAACATTTCTCAGCTCCTCTTAGTTTAAGCGGCTGAAAATGTCAATATTGCAGCAATGAGCCTGTTGTATAACGCGCACGCCTGCAAACAAACACCGACACACACAAAACTGTGATGACGCTCTCTTATCTGCTCAAGCTAATTTAAGCTTATGTTGTTTCCCCCTGTGGCTCAGTGGCGAAACCCAAAGCTTTCGCACGAGAGACCGGTGTTCGATCCCAGCTCTCGTAGCAGATAAAATTTAGACTAACTTTTCGCTCGTTCAGTTCCAGAAAATGCGACTGTTCCAGTGTATTTTTGCAGTAAACAAGCCGGAACCACGGCCCGCTTGCCTGCACACAAATGCCATTTCCACGGCGACCCAGAAAAATCATATAAGCAGTGTATTTTCTGGTATTCCGGTCACAGCCGATGGTGTTATGAGTGTAATAAAAATGCCCACAGCCTAGTGTTCATTTCTACATACAAACACAGCCCGCCACAGTGCAGCAGGCTTGTGCAAAATTCAGATTTTCAGAATTGGCCTCCATTCAATTCATGAATTGGAATTTGAATTGAATTGACTCCGCCCCACAGGAAGTTGAATTTGAATGACAGGAAGTGGAATTAAATTCATGGCAATTCAAAGAAATTCCACACAGTCACACAACAGTAAGAATGTGTTGAATCTCACATACATTCAGCGTTAGGAAGGTTCCTTTGGAAATGTAATTGCTTACTATTATTAGGTACCCATTATAAATGTGGTTTGGATTACTTAATTTGGATTACTTTATCAATGTAAAGCAATTTCCTTTTAATTTGATTAGTAAATAATTAAATTACACATTTTACCTCAGTAACGCAACTAAAAACAATTACATTCATTTTGTAATTCAATAACATAATTTCATTACAGTTAACTCACTCCACCCTGCATACATTTTGTTCTAATATATATATTAGAACAATATTTTTTTTCTAAAGATTTACTAAAGTAATTCTGGGAAATGGAGTCATGTTCTCTACCATGTTCCACAAAATTACAATTACCGGTACAATAAATCAAACTTAATTATTTGTTCTGTGACTAGAGCTTTTAACATTCATTGCTGTGGGAAAATATTTACTGTTCAAGTAGTTCAAACTATTATAATTTTTAGAATATGTTATGCAATCATGTCTGACATACTGTTTGTTACATTTTAAACACTTCACTTAAAGGGGTGATGAACTGAGAAATCAAATTTTCCTTGAGCTTTTGACATCTGAGAGGTCATCATATTATAAGAATATCCTGTAAGTTTCAGAACTGAAAACGTCCTTCTTAGTCCAATAAATGCTTTTATTGACACCAGGCTCAGCAAACGCCTCGTTTTTCAAAGTGGGGAACTATGACGTCAAAGAGGATAAAACACCACCCCCGCAGAAGAAGATCAACGCCTGCTTCAACACGGCCGGTTTAGCCCCGCCCACCTATTCGCATACATAGCTAAATAACACAGGCCGCCTACCTCGTGATGATAAACCGGATCGAGCTACCGAGCAATACAAAATATTGTGCAGTGCCTGGTTGTGGAAGAAGACAGTCGCTGCATAAGCTTCCTCTGGATTCCAATAGGAGTGCATGGATAAACTTTATTTTTCATGACGTTCCACTCCAGCTGATGAGCTAAAACATTGTCCGTCTGTTCGCTTCATTTCACTGAGGATTGTTTAGTAAACAAGACTGGATTTGCAGACCGATTAAGAGTAAAGAACGGTGCTGTGCCGTCTATATTGGATCTGACAGGAATTGCAACACCTGGACTCTGCGTCGAACATGTATGGGCGAATCATTCCGGTTGCCATTTTACAACATTGGACGTTTTCAAAACAATTTCCCCCAAGTGCATCGACGGGTGAGTTGAAACTCATTATAATATGCAAAACGGTTATCCATTCACAGCAGTGGGCGTTTACTTCCAAGTCTTCAGTGCAAGACGCCCATAAAAACCGAGCGTTTTTCAGCTAGGCTCAAAACTAGGTTAGAAAATAGCCTATTACTTATTAATTTTGATGTTTTTGAATGCAAAAACCAAGCTAACGTCATAAGTTTACCTCAGACAACAATATAATAAGATTTAAAAAGCCAGTTCATGACCCCTTTAAAATATCTATATGAATTTCTTAGAATTTGTTTTGAATTGCAATTCTGCTTCCTTTAATTCAAATTCGAATTTAGTTTTGAACTACCTGGACGATTGGCTGATTCTAGCTCGATCTCATTCAGAGCTCATAGAACACAGGACCATGTTACTCGAGCATCTCGAGAATCTGGGTCTCACAGTCAATTGGGCGAAAAGCTCGCTGTCTCCCAGTCAGAAAATTTCTTTTCTGGGAACAGTACTGGACTCGCTATCCATGACAGCGCGTCATGTCATGTCATGACATATCCACGTCAGCGCCCCAATTGACTTAAGAGTAAAACAATTATTGACTCAAAGCTGCTTAAAAGTTAGTTACCAAGCATCTCAGTCTTAATTTAAGTGAAGTGTAGGACTAAATCTTAAGTGTCAGTTTTAGAGATGATTCACAACACTTTGCTGTGCCACAACTGGATTTTGGCATGGACTGATCACTCAACAGATTTCTTAAATTAAGAATATTCTCAGATAAATTCACATTGAATTGTGAAATTCCCAAGAGAAGTTTATATTCAACACACATTTGACAATTAATAATTTTCAAGATAATACATTGTGATAGTGGCAGAAATAAGGAACTACATTGAGAAATGCAATGTGGTTATTAGGAGGGGTTCGGTGAGACAGAAGGACGTAGCAGGATTATTTAAAGGGTACCTATTATGGATTTTTGAAAATTGCCCTTCATGTAGTGTGTAACAGATCTAAGTGAACGAAAACATCCTGCAAAGTTTTAAACATGAAAGTTCACCGTATACAAAGTTATTGTCTCTCAAAAGTAAGAGTCGACTCTGAGTCGCTGATATGAGTCGTTCGACGAACGATGCTTTTCCTTTGTCTAGTTGACGTCAACTTGACAAGTTATTTAAATAAGATACGCCCACTAATTGCGTTCGGAGACCAGTGTTGCCAGGTCCGTATACCTGCACTGTTTCCGCGGGTTGTTTGTGTACTGCACGGGTTGACGCGATTGTTTTACCCACTGGAACATGATTGTTATTGGGGAAACACCCGGGAACGCTATTTGACTATTTTTGGCCGTGATTGGGTTAATTTTGATGAGCAATTGGGCTGGTTTTGTTGTGCAGACCTGGCAACCCTGTCGGAGACGCAGGGGAAACTAACATGTCGAGACGCTGTTTTGAAGTGCGATGCAAAAGCAAACTTTTTTCATCTGCCCAGTGAGGAGCATTTGAAGACTAAGTGGCTACAGTTCATATACACAACTATACCACAGAAGTATAGCCCGAACCTTGTTCTGTGTTCGCATCATTTTGAAGATGATTGCTTCACAAACCTAAATGCTATAAAGTATGGATTCGCGAGCCGGCTGATACTGGAGTAAGGTTCAGTACCGAGTTTATTTGGATCAGCTTCCATTATTAATATTAATTGTTGCTTTTATGTTTTATGTATCATGCTCAATAAGTGTGTGTTGTGTATGCACAGCGCACAGGTCGTCAGTTGTATTGAAATATGTGAAGTGTTTGTCGTTGTTAATGGAGTTGTCATAAACATATTGATAATGCAGTACTAAGAGGTAACGTTATAGCTATATTCTTTATGCGTTGGGCTAACGCAAACAAAGACTGAATGTGCTTTTACCACTAAACTTTGGGCTATGGTAGCTAACATATCACCACAGATTAGCGTCACGCAAAGGCGGGGTTTGGAAAAATGACTCGCTAAACGATTCATATGGGAGTCGGTGAGCAAATCAAGTAAAAATAAATGCATATTATAAGACAACAAATGTGTTTTTTGTCATGGCATGCTCGTAAAACTGTTGTTGGGGACTCCCAGAACAATATTAGGAACATTTTGAAAGCCATAATAGGTACCCTTTAACCCCACACACCTGTTGCTTAACCTGTTAAGCTTCAACCCCAATTTTGAAAAATCCCCAGAAATGGCATACCCAAACTGAAACAGATACAGTTCATGAACCATTTGTTCTAAAAGCACAAGTATGATCTCATTTGAAAGCTGACACCTGGCAGTTTATTGCAAATGTAGAATTAATTATTGTCATAATGAAAAATAAATGTTATAAATAGCTTCAAAGTTTTGTCAAGTTATTAGAAATTTATTTTTATGAAATATTTTCATGAAAATAAAATTGAAGTTGGCCCTGTAGCAATCTAGAAATGCACTGCAGCTAAAGCCACATGTCTGACCATGTTATATTTAAAATCTTTAAACTCTTATTGTTGTGGTTAAACTCTTGTGTTGTGGTCTAAACGATCTCCATTCAGTGTCAGTCTCCCCTGCACACATTCACACTCTCCAGCCTGATTATGGCTGTAAATATGCTTTCTTTTGTCTGCATTATAATTACTAACGACTGGCTATTCACACTGTTTCAACCCCTAATCTCTTTTAGGGAAAGTTCTCACCTTACATTTGAAACTATATAAAATGACCTTCTTGAAAAAAGAAACATTTCAGCAAGCAGTCCTATTTAGAAATATTCATAAATATAACAGCTAGGTAGCAGGTGCACCAAGGGCTAGCTAGCATGTTAGCTTAGCACACCATCAATACACGACAGTTTATGAGATTAAAACCATGTTTGTGCTCTAAAACTTACTTTATAGCACAAGTCGAGTGTTTTAAATAACCTTCTGTGCTCTGATTTGGCTTCAGATAAAAAAATCGGACAGAAAATATAGTATTTTATAGTATTCTTCACGATGATAAAGTCTATATCGATTAGCAGACATCCCAAATCTCCCGGAAGTTCCGGGAGTCTCCCGCATATTGATAGCGTCTCCCTGATGCCCGCAAATTAGTTCAAATCTCCCGGAATCTATAACGCGCGTGCGAGACAGAACATACTGCGCGCATAACAAACATAGAGCGCGCGCGCACACGCACGACAGAAAGGGAAACACACCTTGCGAGTGTCTCTCGCGCTCTCCTGTGCGCTCGCTATGTATGCGCGCAGTATAGTCTACCAATCCCCCCCCCCCCCCCGTCAACAATCCAGTCAACACCCCCCCCCCCCCCCCCCCCCCCCCCGTCAACAATCAGGTCACCAAGATACCTCCCTGAAATTACTTCTTGCAGGTTGGGATGTCTGGATTAGCATTACATTATAAATATAATCTATTATTATGAAAATACCTGACATGGCTCGAAGAACACAGGTAAATCAAATATCATTGCAATCATGTTTATTGTCTTCAAAACATCTTTATCTGCATGTTACAGCGATCTCTGTTAGTGTTTACGTCGTGATGGACTTCCTGAAATGTCACATGATATGATTCTTCTTCGTGTTCCATATATGGAGTCCATACGTGCACAGGGCGCCCTCAGGCTGCCAGTATGTATTGAAAACACAGTACATCAGAGTCTCCAGCGCTCATAATGATTAAATCGACGCATTTGGGTAGATATTCAATAAATATGATTCCTGTCTATATAAATCTGATGTAAACCTATGAGAATCTGTCAATATTTCTCCAAATCTGTACACTTTTGAGCTAAAAGCCCTGATGGACGTTGTTTTTTCAAGCTCTGTCATGACGATCTCACTGGAGTTTTTTTCTGAATGGAAGCGGCTGACGCTCATAATTCATATCAAAGGTATCGACTCATTTTTTGATTACATAACTCCAGACACAAATTAAGACATAACTGTCACTATAAGATTCTCAGAATACAATAGTGGTCAAATACTAAACCTTCAGTCTTATATCTTTTTAATGATGTATAGTTTGTCAAGGTAATAACATTGAATTGAATAGTAACTTTGAACGATTTAAAAAAAAAAAACGCTCAGAGCGCCCTCGCTCTGGCAAAGGTTAACAGGTTAAATCATACGCTGAAGGTTCAGAATTATTGTAATCACATTCTGCAAAGCTCCTGTTCTCTTAAGGGAAACAGTAGGAAATAGGGCTGGGCGATATGGACAAAAATTCATATCCCGATATATTTAGACTGAATATCGATATACGATATATATCCCGATATTTTTTCCGCTAAGTGAGAGCAAATGTTCAGTCAAAGTCGAAGCCAAATATGTCACAAGCAGTTTTATTGAAACCAGCTATTTCAGTGAACAGTTGCAAAATCAAATGAATAAATAATAAACAGGTTTCTTTACCTTAGGGCTGCACGATTATGACAAAAATCATAATTGCCTATTATTCCTTTCGAATTGTAATTGCAATTTATTAATTATGATTATCAAAGTTTATATATAGGGCAAATTATAACACGTTTACACAAAATTTGTTAACACACACAAGTAGCCTACTTTTCCCCTTTACTTAACATAAATTGTAAGAATATGACTAATAGTAAGGAGTAGGCTACTAATAAATAAACATTAGGCCTATGCTAAAGCTATTAAATAGCAGTCCTAAACTAGTTTTTGTTAATGTTGGTATGAGCCACTACAGTCATTTAAAAATATATTTTTTTTTAAACACGAAGAAAAATAGTGGCATTTTGGGGTTAATATGGAAACGACAGTTACCATGGTGAATACACAGTACTAACAATGACTGTTAATGAAACATGGAAACTGCTCCTGGTGAATAGAATTTTAAAAAATCATAGGCTACCTGCATTACTTTTATTTCGTGTAATTTACAACGGCGTTGCATGCTCGTAGTTTCTTTTGCACTTGATAAGTGAGGCGATACAGCGCAGCGCGATACAGCTGCATTTGCGCGTGCAATTGAAGAGTGTGCGCAACGAGAACAGGATAATAACGGCTGACAGGACAAGAAAGTCTGTTTTTCTGAGGTGAAAAACTTTATTTCAGCGTACACTTATGTCACTGCCTGGTAGTTCCTATTGTGCTGGGTTTTCTGAAGTAACGGTTAGTCATGATTCGCCTCTCATAACATAACATACTCTAAACACGCGCGCAGAGTGGAATAGGAGGAGCGGGGGCGCGGGGAGCAAGGATCACAGCGCAAATTTGAACTATATCGATATATGCGATATGGTCTAATTCCATATCGCATTTCAAAATATATCGATATATTTTTTATATCGATATATCGCCCAGCCCTAGTAGGAAACCACTGAAAGTGCTGTGGTTATTCTGGTTATCATATATCCTCGTGCCAGACCAAAGTCTCACATAGACTGTCACAGTCCTCGTCTGCACCAGTCTGTCCTTGTCTCTGCACTACACTACCCAGGATCCTCCTCGTTTCCACACATGTATTCACTCCCTCAATCATCCACCTGTTCATCGTCTTAATCATCTGTGTCACCTGTCTTCACCTTGTTAGTGGTCGTTTGTATCTGTATTTAGTTCTCTCTGTTCAGTCTGTCTTTGTCGGTTCTTGTGCATATGTTACCTGATTTAGTGTGTAATCTTCTGCCCGTCATCCCTGTATTATTGGATTATTCAGTAAATGTTTGAATTGGAGCTTGCTAGACTCTGCCTGCCTTCTTCAACCCACACCACACCCGTGACAGAAGAACCGACCGCAACATGGACCACTTTTCAGCAGTCAAACTGCTGTGCCTCGAGCAGAAGGATTGTTCCCTAGAGGAACATTTGGAGAATTTCCTCAACCTGGTACCAGCTACAACCTTCCCGGACGACAGTCTCTGTTACTTCCTGCATAGCGGCCTCAACACCGCCACCAGAGAGCAGCTGTCTGGGAAGGGTCCTCTATGGAGTTTCGCAGAATATGTAGAGTGGGTGCTGGTGTCCTGTAACTCGCCATTCACCGTCGATGATGTCACCAGCCCCACTCCAACCTCACCGTCCAGCCCAGTCAAGCCTTCACCGCTGGTCCCGTCCAGCCCAGTCGAGCCTTCACCGCTGGTCCCGTCCAGCCCAGTCGAGCCTTCACCGCTTGTCCCGTCCAGCCCAGTCGAGCCTTCACCGCTGGTCCCGTCCAGCCCAGTCGAGCCTTCACCGCTGGTCCCGTCCAGCCCAGTCGAGCCTTCACCGCTGGTCCCGTCCAGCCCAGTCGAGCCTTCACCGCTGGTCCCGTCCAGCCCAGTCGAGCCTTCACCGCTGGTCCCGTCCAGCCCAGTCGAGCCTTCACCGCTGGTCCCGTCCAGCCCAGTCGAGCCTTCACCGCTGGTCCCTCCCAGTCGAGCCTTCACCGCTGGTCCCGTCCAGCCCAGCCGAGCCTTCACCGCTGGTTCTATCCAGCCACGTCCAGCCAGAGACCGCCGTCCAGCCAGAGACCGCCGTCCAGCCAGAGACCGCCTCCCCGCTGGTCCCGTCCAGCCCTGCCGAGCCCTCACCGCTGGTCCTGTCCAGCCCTGCCGAGCCCTCACCGCTGGTCCCGTCCAGCCCTGCCGAGCCCTCACCGCTGGTCCACGTCAGCCACGTCCAACCAGAGCTCCACGTCCAGCCAGGGATTATTTTGCTGCTGGTCCCGTCCAGCCCAGAGACTTATAATGACTATCACTCTCCCCCATTAATTTTTTGGGGGGGCCACCCGAAGGGGTCTCACCGCCGTGGCCACCCGAAGGCGTCTCACCGCCGTGGCCACCCGAAGGGGTCTCACCGCCGTGGCCACCCCCTCAGCCTGCTCTGCCCTGGCCACGCCCTCAGCCTGCTCTGCCCTGGCCACGCCCTCAGCCTGCTCTGCCCTGGGCACGCCCTCAGCCTGCTCTGCCCTGGCCACGCCCTCAGCCTGCTCCGCCCTGGCCACGCCCTCAGCCTGCTCCGCCCTGGAGGCCTCCTCCAGACCACGCCCTCCTCAGCCTCCAGGACGCCCACCCTCCCACCCCTGTTCTAAGGCGTGAGGTCACGCCTACCGGGAGGGGGGAGTAATGTCACAGTCCTCGTCTGCACCTGTCTGTCCTTGTCTCTGCACTACACTACTCAGAATCCTCCTCGTTTCCACACCTGTATTCACTCCCTCAATCATCCACCTGTTCATCGTCTTAATCATCTGTGTCACCTGTCTTCACCTTGTTAGTGGTCGTTTGTATCTGTATTTAGTTCTCTGTTCAGTCTGTCTTTGTCGGTTCTTGTGCATATGTTACCTGATTTGGTGTGTGTAATCTTCTGCCCGTCATCCCTGTACCTGTATTATTGGATTATTCAGTAAATGTTTGAATTGGAGCTTGCTAGACTCTGCCTGCCTTCAACCCACACCACACCCGTGACAAGACAAAATCTCCAACCTCCAGGATTTGAGGTGTATAAATCACCCTGAACAATGGCTGCTGTTGCTGATGGAGTTCCGCCAGAACCAAATAAATACAGAGATCCTGAACATATTAATTATTATATAATATTTATTCATGAATGAAGATATATAGATCAAGGATCAATAACATGATACACTTAAAAATGTATTATTTAACATTCTAGATTTACTATTTTCACAAATACTTTTGAGTCACGTGATTTATACAACGTTACTGACTCTTCATGATTTCCATCTTAAATCATACGCTGAAGGTTCAGTATTATTGGAATCACATTCTGTAAAGCTCCTGTTATTTTAAGGGAAACAGTAGGAAACCACTGAAAGTGTTTAAGTTATTCTGGTTATCAAATAACCTTCTGCCAGACCAAAGTTTCACATAGACAACATCTCCAACCTCCAGGATCAACACAACTCCATTAGAGGAGTTTAAGTCACTCTGAGCCTGATAACCATGTGCCATCACCACACGCTGGTCATTCTTAAAAATGGATGCAGTTGATCCAGTTGGGGCATAACCAAATACAGAGATTCTGAACATGTACGCTCCTTTCAGTGGGGCTGTGAAAATACCTAAATCAAATAACAAGAGATACAGAATCAGATGTTTCCTGTATGATCGCTTAATCCGCAAACACACTGTGTAATAGTTTTAAAAAATGGCAGATAATTTAATTATCTTATAGAATTGAATGGAGCAGAAGGGTTTTCATTACTATAATCTGAGTTTTATGACTCATTTCATTGATCATTACCTGTGATTGGGTTGTAGACGTTCCCTATGTTTGTGAAGACGTTCCTGTAGGTTAGTGTGATTTCAGTGGTAAAAGGACCAATATATCCACTGCCAGATTGCAGCAGTGAAGCTGAAAAAGCTATTTCTCTGTCTGTTATTGAAAAACATAAGCAATATTGTGATATATTACACTGAGAATGTATACACTGAATTTAACATCATTCAAGCACACTTTCACCTCTATTTTCCTTTCTCAACTCCACTTGACCCAGAGTAAGATTTGATATTTCTGTGATGAAATAAAGATTTTGTTAAATAAAATTGTGCAATGTATTGAGGATCATTGTTAAATGGTTAGTTCGGTATTTCACACTTAAAGGCCTGTTTTAAGATCGTTTCTGATGAAATAGAACGGTTAAGATTGAAATTTGGACAAATGCTGCTGTCCCGAGAATTTTAGGTTTCTGTGTTAGCACTCAGTGAGTTTCACGTCTTTGTAAACTAATGTTTAATGCGTTTTAAGAATGATTGACCTATACAACCACTGTGTGTGTGTGTGGGGTGGGGGCTGGGGGGCAGCAGCATGTGTCCAGATTTCAATCTTAACCATTCTATTTCATCAGAAACGATCTTAAAACAGGGCTTTAGGTGT
The DNA here is from genome assembly GCA_036326025.1 of Chrosomus eos. Lineage (NCBI taxonomy): Eukaryota > Metazoa > Chordata > Actinopteri > Cypriniformes > Leuciscidae > Chrosomus > Chrosomus eos. The sequence goes on from CM070822.1 coordinate 38,654,584, forward strand.
AAAATACCGAACTAACCCTTTAAAAGAGTGAATGTTTTGGTGAGGTACCATCATTTTTCTTCTTCAGCTCTTCCAGTATAAACGTTTGTTGCATCTTTAAAGCTCTGATGTTTGTTTTCTGCTCTGTAACTGTGGCGGTCAGTTCTCTCAGCGCTGCATGGATGTCAGTGAAGCACAGATGGCAGTTTTGTTGGCTGTCAGTTGAAGCTTCATATCTCAAAGTGTCTGTTTGAGGTGTATTCTGTCCTCCGTCCTCAGATCTGAGCTGTTGACTGATCTCATTCTCATTGAGTCCTCCATCTACCTGATGCTGTACCACAAACACAAAGGTTTCCAGCAGCAGCAGTAAACACACTAAACCCTTCATTCTTCACTGATGTTTGTGTCCAGCTCTTGCTCTTCATCCTCACAGCCTCTCATGTTCCTTTTATAGTGTCCTGATTTACTGTCTTTATGTACTTTATCTATACTGCTTCAGATAAATAAGTAGTTCAAGTTAATAGTTAATTACAATCAAAGGGATGTTCCGGGTTCAGTACATGTTTATCTCGGAGTCAAAAATTTTTTCCATTACACAAATTTTGTGACTAAAGTTCAAGATCAGCGGTCTGTGTCCTTATGGGTCACGGAGGGATAATCACAGAAGCACCTCTAGTCATTTGAGTCAATTGTCATGAATGGTTAAAATTTCCCACTTAATAATATTTATTAGCACATAACATAATAAAACAGGCTCTGACTAATGATTACCTCAAAATGTACATCCATATATGCAAGTTTGAGTGACTATTTAAATTAAATACATTAGTTAATGTCACATAACAGTGATTATCCCGACCTCTGATATATGTGACCCGTTACAGAAACCAGGGACGCAAGTCGGCAGCACAACTTGCGAGAAAAATGAGAAACAAGCGTTTTTTTCCAAAATTTGTGATTTCCGCTTTTTTGCAGAATCTGTTAGTTGAAATCACAAAGAAGCCTCTCCATGTTTGAGATAGCAGTATTGGTTTATTTAAAAGCTTATATTTTGAGGTTGAAATCGGCTTGTTTTCGTAGATTCTAGCACGCAGTAGGGGCGTGGTGTGTTATTGTCTGTGTGTATTTCCATACTGAATATGGCGCTTTTGTCCCCGCCCTCCAAGTGAACCGTATAGCTACTTATTATGCTGTGCTCTGGACGGCTCAATTCAATTCAATGAAGATGGACGCCGCAAAGGTTGTCGTAGACGAGCTGAACCGTGGCAGTTACCGGTACACTGAAAATGTTTTCGCCGCACTTTGTGGGCTCGGGAAACTGAAATCCGCGCGCGCGCGCGCCCTCGGTGCTTGAATACGGCGGCTCGGCTCGCTGACAACGGTAGCTGGCTGTTTCATATGAGACATCCCGATTGCTTTGAATGGGGAACGTTTTGTGAACAGGGAACATGAAGGCCTGCCGTGCGCGTTTCTGAAACGTAAGTTAAGCTTCATTTGCTCTTTAGTCGTTATTTAGGATGCTGAACCTGCTGATGATATAATGTGCTTGCGGACATTTCTGTTGTGTGTGTATACGCACATGTAAAGAGATTTGCAACAGTAATTTGAGGAGGTGAAATGTGATTATTTGGAAAATCCCTGTCATGACTGCTTAAAGAAAAATGCCAGCAGGCATTTGCCTCCTGCATAAACTTTAATATTGTTGACATTTTGGGCACACGCGCGTTGCGCACTATTTGCGTTATATGTAGGCCTTTGGCATAATGGTCTTTGTGTGTTGTTGCTGGTTTTGCGTTATATCATGGCATATTGGTCTTTGTGTGTTGTTGCTGGTTTTGTGTTATATCATGGCATATTGGTCTTTGTGTGTTGTTGCTGGTTTTGCGTTATATGTATGGCATATTGGGCTTTGTGTGTTGTTGCTGGTTTTGCGTTATATGTATGGCATATTGGGCTTTGTGTGTTTTTGCTGGTTTTGCGTTATGTATGGCATAACGTTATTGGTCTTCGTGTGTTGTTGCTGGTTTTGCGTTATATGTATGGCATATTGGTCTTTGTGTGTTGTTGCTGGTATACGTTGCGAATAGAGGGGCAGCACAATTGTTTTTCGCCTAGAGCGGCAGAAGTGCATTTGCCGGTCCTGGGGGTGAGTTTCCATAAACATTAAAGTTTTTTGTTTTGTGTTCATTCTAAGAACACGTACACGCTATCTCATGTTTAGTCTGTTTAGACCTTCCCATACCTACTATTGTTATTAGCTAGCAGGAAAGAAAAAAAAAGCTGTAAAGCACATTGGGGGAGCTTTACAGGGGTATGGCTTATCTAAATGAGATGTAAATGAGCGCTATTCTCACTCCCAGCAGCAGAGAGAGTGAGAACTGCAGATCTTTAGAGGCAGTTTTCTCCGCTTTTAGTTTTTCTGAGTGCCTACCTTCAAATGGCCACAACTTCTCAAAATATTATCAGATTTCCATGTGCTACACATCGTTGGAAAGCTTGGAGACTACACTTTCAGAATCTGTTAATAACGTCTCAGGTTACAACTGTAACCTATGTTCCCTGAGAACAGGGAACGAGACAATACGTCATCGACGCTATGGGGAAACGCCTCAGGCGTGACAGGTGTCTGAAATCACTATCAAATCACGTCAATCACATTGACCGGCGACAGCCCGTGAATCATTATTGTGAATGATTAGCGTGCGACCTGGAAGCATAAAAGGGCGCCTAGAAAACATGACAAATCACCTTATCGTCTGAAGGGACTGTACGGTAGGCGAGCCCCGAGGCATGGCAGGGAGACGTATTGTCTCGTTCCCTGTTCTCAGGGAACATAGGTTACAGTTGTAACCTGAGACGTTCCCTTTCGAAAGGGAACTCCACAATACGTCATCGACGCTATGGGGAACGAAATACCCAATCCGCCATGCTGAGGGGAGTGCATGCCCAAGGGCAGTGACAACTGTCAGAACTAGCAACTTCAAATGAAACGCTTGAACCACTCACCCTCCGGTCACACTGGGCTGTCAGTGACAGCATTCCCTCCGGTCATAGCCCAAGCTACAACCTCACAGGCAACACCTCCATAAACATGGTTACCTGGGCCGGCTCCGGACCTGGAACCACAGCTTCCAATTAGAAGGGGTCCCTTCTAGGGAATGTGGCTAGGGAACCCGAAGGAACCCCAGCCAATCACTGTTCAGGGGAACGTACTCACCCCGAAAAACCACCAGGACGGCCTGACCTGGCGTCAGAACATAGACACTAGTCTGGCCACTTCCTGTCTGTCTGAAGACAGAGCCTCTGGACAATTGCCTTAAGAACGGCATCCAACCCGAGGGACTGCGAAGCTGGCAGTGAACCACTCGGCCCGGATCTCAGAGACGGGATATCCCGGAGAGTATGACTCAGCATAGCGCTTTCCAACCCTTGCTAGCGAGGGGAGTTTCTCTACTCGATCCACGGATCAACCCAGTGTCTGTGTTTCAAAACACTGAGGAGGCCTGTTAAGGCCTAAGGGCTGATCTAACTGGGAGGCCTCACGAGAGGCCTACAACCGTCTGACCAGACTCAGGAGGCCGCATGCTCATAGCGACCCTCGGTGAGGGGAGCACAAGGTCCGCCTGGTAGGCAAACCACGCTGTAGGCAGGAAAGGTTCCGGGAGGGAACCAGTAGCAGAGAATGAACACTTTAGCGAGCCAGGGCGCGAGCTCGCCTTCAGCAGCTGCCAACTAAGGCTAGCTGAGACTGATAGCAAGAGGCCACTAGCTTCATAAACCCAGCAACATAAGGGAACCATACACAGGGAGGCCTGGAGAGGCCTTACAACCTGATAACCACAACCTGCGGGAACTCACCTTCAGGGAGGCCTGGTGAGGCCTACTACCTGAGCGTTCTCATTCAAGGAGGCCTGGAGGGGCCTCCTGAAAATCACAGCATGTGGGAATTCTCCTTCAGGGAGGCCTGTAGAAGCCTTCTTCCTGGAAACCACAGTATGCCACAGTATGTGGGAATTCTCCTTCAGGGAGGCCTGGTGAGGCCTACTGCCTGATAACCACAGTGAAAATGGGAGCTCACCATCAGGGAGGCCTTGTGAGGCCTACTACCTGATAACCACAGGAAATGTGGGAGCTCACCTTCAGGGAGGCCTGGTAAGGCCTTCTACCTGATAACCGCAGTATGTGGGAATTCTACTTCAGGGAGGCCTGTTGAAGCCTTCTACCTGGAAACCACAGTATGAGGGAATTCTCCTTCAGGAGGCCTGGTAAGGCCTACTGCCTGATAACCACAGTGAGAGTGGGAGCTCACCATCAAGGAGGCCTGGTGAGGCCTACTACCTGATAACCACAGGAAATGTGGGAGCTCACTTTCATGGAGGCCTGGTGAGGCCTTCTACCTGATAACTGCAGTATGTGGGAATTCTCCTTCAGGGAGGCCTGGTGAGGCCTTCTACCTGGAAACCACAGTATGCCACAGTATGTGAGAATTCTCCTAATGGGAGGCCTGGTGAGGCCTACTACCTGATAACCACAGTAAATGTGGGAGCTCACCATCAAGGAGGCCTGTGAGGCCTACTACCTGATAACCACAGTGAATGTGGGAGCTCACCTTCAGGGAGGCCTGGCGAGGCCTTCTACCTGATAACCGCAGTATGTGGGAATTCTCCTTCAGGGAGGCCTGATGAAGCCTTCTACCTGAAAATCATATTATGTGGGAATTCAACTTCAGGGAGGCCTGGTGAGGCCTACTACCTGATAACCACAGTGAATGTGGGAGCTCACCATCAAGGAGGCCTGTGAGGCCTACTACCTGATAACCACAGGAAAATGTGGGAGCTCACCTTCAGGGAGGCCTGGTGAGGCCTTCTACCTGATAACCGCAGTATTCTACTTCAGGGAGGCCTGGTGAGGCCTACTACCTGATAGCAACTGGTCACTGAGACTGGGTGATTGCATTGAGGCGGCCTTACAGGGCCAGCCAGCTGGGGACTCGCCTATCAGGGAGGCCTGGTTGGGCCTACTAGCTGATAGCAAGTACATTCTGCTACAAAGAGACAATGTTGGGAACATACTACACCAACATAAACTATTGGGCCCACACACAGGAGGCCTAATACGGCTAGCTACCTGGTAGCGGCTAAAAGTATGTCCCTACAACATTGAGACTCACCTCCTAAGGCGGCCTGATTAAGGCCTAATACCTGTCGGTGAGTCAACTGCCGAAACACCAAGGCCAACCTCGATTAGAAGTAGGCTAGCCTACAGTGCCCTCACGGGGGCTGCCAGTCAAGGAGGCCTGCTGGGGCCTACTACCTGATGGCACAGCCCTCGTTGGCAGATAAGCTGTTACACAGCCTACAGCATCATGGTGCCTAATCACATTACCCATGGCAGTGTACTCAGCAAGAGAGCTAGCACCCTTAAAGCAAGGGGAGTACAACGTACGCCACTCTGCCTCAATGGAGGCCCCAGTTAGTGAGGGGCCTACCATCTATGCATGGGCGTCAGCTCAGGGCAATGCTCTGGCTTCAGGGAAGCATACTTCGACCAAAGAAGTTGAAAGCTTTACTTCATACTCGACCCGAGCCATAGTGGTGCGAGGTAGGATGAAACAGAACCGGGAGTGAAGTGCTCAGACCTACCCTGTATCACAGGGGAACACTCACACCTCACCCTGAAGTTACCAGGGTGCGGGCCTGCCAGCGGCTCTAGGGGTGACAGAAATGCATCTGTGCTCAACCTAGGGGAGTGGGGCTTGAAAGAAAGCCAACCACCTACAACCCAGCGCTCGAGCAGTGGCTCAGCGAGGTGAGTAAAGCCTATACTGGCGGCCTGCCTAACCCTGGCTCAAAAAAGACATATATACCACGGAGGCCTGTTGAGGCCTACCATGTCCTTATAAACCATCCTCTGCACCACGCTGCATTACTCTAGTCACCCCAGAATGCAGAGAAGGGGGCGGGCCTTGGCCTAACGACTCCCAAGGGAGGAGGCTGTTATACAGGGATGCTAGAAACCTAAATTCACAAAGTGAAGGGTAAGAGGAAAAAATGCTAATTTTAGCAGAACACCTCTAATATCCCTGGTACAGCCTAGGCCAGCTACAGAGGTGGCCTGGTGAAGGCCAACCTGTAAGCATAGATCTAACTGAGGGCTCGGAGGAGCCACAGCCTAACAGGAAAATAAACATTGTATTATTCCATACAAGTGGCTGCAGGATCGCACAGCCTAAGAACACTCAAACAGAGCTCAAGGGGCGAAATACTCAGTGAAGTCAAAACGGTCCAATGGGCCGGACATAAGATCTATCTGAAGCTCTAGCGTCAGTCAACACTCTAGGTTTTAACATACTAAAGAGAGAGACCAACTACTCTTACCTTCAGGTGGCTAGTAGCCATAAGGCTAACACAGTTATCACTCTGGCCACCTACCAGGGAACTTCAGGGCCCTAATAACATAATAACGTTCTTACCTTAATTCCTTGACATGACCCCATAGCTCTTATACAGGGAACGAGGTCTGTAAAGAGAAATATGTTATTTTCACAAAAAATACTCTTTGAAAAACCAGTAGTTCACCTGCGGCGTGCAAGGTGAAGACTCGCCAGATAGTTCCTTATGAACCTGGGGTCTGCCACCTTACATACCTGAAAAGGGGCGTTACCATTAACCAAGCCTAGGAGAGCCATCAGAACGTAGTTCTCATCATCAGCCCATCCCCAGGACTGATGTAATGAACGCCTGGGGGTCAGAAGAGAGAGGGCAGCTATGACCCTCCGGGGAGGTTATCCATTACCAACGCTGTGAGCGTTTGCTCTGAATAACCTCCCTCAAATCTCTTCTTTTGCGGGAGTTACGCCTCCTCTGCGACCTGCTCCTCGGAGGAGGGGGCGCACGAGAGGCGACACTGGCTCGCTGGCCCTGCTTACGGTCGTCAGACCGTGAAGGGCCAGGCCCTCCCGCCTGCCTGGGTGCGGGCGCGGATCTCAGCGGTATACAGGTCTTAAACGCTGCTGAGCGCGCTTTCGCCTCCCTGAATTTCCCTACCACCGCCTCTACGGAGGTGCCAAAGAGTTCAGAAGGCGACACACTGGCGAATCGAGAAGAAAGGCCTTCTCTTTCTCCCCGATGTCAGCCAGATTTAACCACAGATGTCTCTCCGTGGCCACCATCGCCGCCATCGACCGACCGATCGCGGCAGCGGTTTGTTTGGTAGCCCGGAGAGCCAGATCTGTGGTTAAGCGCAGCTCAGCTACCGCCTCAGGGGACATTCCTGCCCCCTGGTCGAGATCCCTCAGTAAGTCGGCCTGGTAAGCCTGCAATACTGCCATGGTATGGAGTGCAGCACCGGCCTGACCTACTGCCGTGTATGCTCTGCCATTCAAACGAGCCGTTGCTTTGAGTGGCTTGGATGGCAGGGTTGGAGCTTTCAGTGTCGCTGCCCGCCCAGACACGAGATAGTTCGCAAACGTCTCGTCAATCGGCGGCATCGACACGTAACCATGCTCTCCGATCCCCTCAACATCAGCGAAACTGGCCCGCTGATGTTGATGAATACGGGCAGAGTATGGTTTCTTCCATGCCTTCTCGATCTCAGTGTGCAGATCGAGAAGAAATGGAAGGCTCACCCGAGCTGGCGGTGTATGGCCGGGGAAAACCGATCATCAAGCCTGCCGCGAGCGGTCTCTCCTCTAGCGCGCTGCCAAGGCAACTGCAGCCTACCAGCAGCGCGCTCCATCACATCCAACAGCTCAGCATACACGGGGCAGGATGACTGAGAGAGTTCGGGATCATGAACCCCCTCAGGCATCTCCTGCACGTCCTGAAGAGCTGCAACTGCAGGACCAATCGGAGAATAGTCATCCACATCAACCTGCAGTTCGCCCTCGTCAGCCGTCGAATCATCTGAGAGGTTAACAACCCTCTCGAGGTGATCGACAAGGTCCATCTGGGAACCCCATGATGCTAGCCGCCGCTCAGCCTCGGCTCGAGCGGGACCCGCACCACGAGGACCAGACGCTGAGCCCCCTTCACTCGAGAAGAGGGCTAGACGAGAGCGGAGCGTTTTCAGAGAAAACTGCTCGCAGTTCGCACAGAGGGTTCCCTCGAGAACCTCCCGCGCGTGCTCTTCTCCCAGGCAGAAAACGCACAGCTCGTGTGTGTCTGTCGGTGTCAAAAACCTAGGACACGGGTCGGCACATTTACGAAAACAATCTACCTTAGCCGTGCGTTTCATACTCATACTTGCGTTTCCTTTGAGTAGTGATTCAAACAAACAGTCCCTGAAGACGAAAAGATGATTTGTCATGTTTTCTAGGCGCCCTTTTATGCTTCCAGGTCGCACGCTAATCATTCACAATAATGATTCACGGGCTGTCGCCGGTCAATGTGATTGACGTGATTTGATAGTGATTTCAGACACCTGTCACGCCTGAGGCGTTTCCCCATAGCGTCGATGACGTATTGTGGAGTTCCCTTTCGAAAGGGAACTCAAAATGCCTCAGAACCGACTTGTGTCCCTAGTTTCCGTAACTGGTCACATATTTCTGACCTCTGATATAGATGGTCACATGACTCTCTGGTGTCTGTGCGAACCAGGTTTACCAGCTTTGTTAAAAAAAGAAAAATAGCACATAAATTTACACAGACAAAATTACTAAGTGATGTTTACATAGATAAAGTTTAAGCCTTGTGACTATACTATTGAAACAGTGTGTGTATTTTAATCTTTACTGTTTGGCCCATTTACATCGATTGTAAGTGCCAGACAAATGTTTTTAAACTAAAGAATGAGAGTTGACAGTTATTTCGGTAACACTTTACAGTAAGATTCATTAGTTAACATTAGTTAATGTATTTACTAGCATGAACTAACCATGAACAATACATTTGTTACTGCATTTGTTCATCTTTGTTAATGTTAGTTCATAAAAATCCAGCTGTTCATTGTTTGTTCATGTTAGTTCACGGTGCATTAACTAATGTTAACAAGATTTTAATAAAGTATTAGTAAATGTTGAAATTAACATTAACAAAGATCAATAAATGCTGTATATGTGCAGTTCATTATTAGTTCATATTAACTAATGTAGTTAACTAATGTTAACTAATGAACCTTATTGTAAAGTGTTACCGTTATTTCTGTGGTGATTGATATCATGCCACAAATGTTGCTGTGCGAGTTTAACTTGTGTTGAATTCACAATTAATTTAAATGTTATTTTTCCTCTACATGCAAATACATCCTGCATCAACAGATGTAAAATTGAATAAATGCACAAATCTTCTCTACTTAAATGAATTTAGTGAGATGTATAAAAACATGAAATGTAATTATTAACCTGATTTACAACTTTTCTCAAGCAAGAATGCTCTAGATTTTGGGAAAGTGGATTATGCAGTAATGATAACATTGACTTGTTTTACAGTACCATAATGTGAGCTGTGTTTTTATTACTCATAGGGTGTTTTCACACTAGCAGTTTAGTTTGGAACGGGGCACGGTTCGCATGAAAAATCACTAATGTGAACGCTGTCATGCGGACCCCGGGTGTGCACTAGAGTACCGAACCCGAGAGTACCTGGAGGAGGTGGTCTGAGTTCGGTTGGACTCAAGCGGTGCTGCGGTTCGCATGAATGTGAAAGCAATACGGACTCGGGTGCACACTTGTTCAGGAAGTAAAGTAACCTGTGCATGTGCTTTAGCTGATTATGATGTATTTGGTTATGATGTAAAACACACGTAAGGGATAATAGTGTTGATTTACCTTCGATACAATTGAGAGTGAGCCTGTAGTGTATTCGCATACAGCGCGTGGAATCAGGGCAACAAATGAATGGAAATCCACAGTCTCCTCAAAAGAGTCCATTTGCAAGCAGCAGAAAGCCAACTTATGCAACACACACACACACACACACACACACACACACACACACACACACACACACACACACACACACACACACACACACACACACACACACACACACACAGTAAACCTGTGTTTACTCAGATGCGCATGATAGCACCAGATTAGTAAATGCGGCCCAGACCTCCTCCTGAAGTGGTTTGAGCGATCGGATTAAAATCCGTCTCGAATGTGTTTCGGAGGATATTTACACCTGCTATCCGATCTGAGAAAACGCATGAAGTGGACAGGTGTAAACAGCCCCTAAGAGTTTTAAAAGTTCTAAAATAATAGAATAAAAATAGAATTTCACATAAATAAGATGTCATAATAATCACAGATACACTTACATTGTTGTAAATTATTTTTTATGAATGAATGGCTTGCTCTAACTGCTCTATCTTCGCACTTGCACCCCCTGCTGGTGAGATCGACTAACAGCAGATGGAGTATGCTCGGTAATCTACTGCTTTTCCTTTAGTTCCTGGATGTCAACGTTGAATTTACTGTCGAATTTGAACCACTGAATTTGTGGAAGCGAATTTGAAATTACAGCAGCGCGGATTGATAGAAATGGAAAGAAAATAGTGCCGATTAAAACTGAGGTATGAATTTTGTCCCGGCGTGTTTTTTGTTTGGTAAATTAATCAAGCTTTGAAACGCAAATAATTTTTTCACGTAAAAACGCACAGTTTTGTGGCCCTGGAAACTAACCGGGAGTACTTTCTTGAAAAACTTCCAGCGGCCAGAACTCTGACCAGGGAGGTGACTGCAGAGTGGGTCAGTGTGTATGCACTATAGTGCTGGTAAGGATTGCATACAACTTCATGTCTTAAATGGCGAACTAACCCTTTAACAGACACTATATGCAATTAAAATGTCTGTCCAACATGAACAGGGGCCCTTACCTGTGAACGAGTTGCGTTTAGCAACTTAGCCATGGTTTAAATTCACCTAAATAGTGTTTTAGACGGCAAGCTGTAGTCTCGCGCTGAAGTCCCGCTCCTCCCACCTGGACACTATTTACCTTTCCCTGCTACAACTGAGTTCCCACGCGAGTCCAGGTGGGAGGAGCGAGACTTCAGCGCGAGACTACAGCTTGCCGTCTAAAACACTATTTAGGTGAATTTAAACCATGGCTAAGTTGCTAAACGCAACTCGTTCACAGGTAAGGCCCCTGTTCATGTTGGACAGACATTTTAATCGCATTTTAAGAGGCACAAAAACACTCTTTATGTTATGCCCCCAGAGCTGCCGTTTTAGCTGAGTGGGAGCCCTGGGCATTCGCGGTCGCAGCTCCGTGTTGCAAGCACCGATCCGGTTCGTTTTTTTCTTTTCTATAGACAGTACTCACAAAGGTCTAACGATCAAGATTAACTTAAAAAGTGCCCGGAGTTCTTCTTTAAGGGCCCCAAAAGTGACCAAATAGTCATAAGAAAAATAATAATAGAAAAAAAAATCCTAAGGAAAACAATAGGGCCTTCACATTTTCAAGGCTTGGGCCTTAATAATCCTTAGGAAAACAATAGGGCCTTCGCTTTTTCAAGGTTTGGGCCCTAAAAATAATCCTTAGGAAAACAATAGGGCCTTCGCCTTTTCAAGGTTTGGGCCCTAAAAATAATCCTTAGGAAAACAATAGGGCCTTCGCCTTTTCAAAGCTTGGGCCCTAATAATAAAGAAGAAGAATAATCCTAAGGAAAACAATAGGGCCTTCGCCCTTTCAGGGCTTGGGCCCTAATGAGATCTGTCAACAGCTCAGATCTGAGGACGGAGGACAGAATACACCTCAAACAGACACTTTGAGATATGAAGCTTCAACTGACAGCTGACAAAACTACCATCTGTTCTTCACTGACATCCATGCAGCACTGAGAGAACTGACCGCCACAGTTACAGAGCAGAGAACAAACATCAGAGAACTGACCGCCACAGTTACAGAGCAGAAAACCATCAACAGAGAACTGACCGCCACAGTTACAGAGCAGAAAACAAACATCAGAGAACTGACCGCCACAGTTACAGAGCAGAAAACAAACATCAGAGAACTGACCGCCACAGTTACAGAGCAGAAAATCATCAACAGAGAACTGACCGCCACAGTTACAGAGCAGAAAACAAACATCAGAGAACTGACCGCCGCAGTTACAGAGCAGAAAACAAACATCAGAGAACTGACCCCCACAGTTACAGAGCAGAAAACAAACATCATGTATCTTAGACCCTATACCGAATAAGCTACTGAAATAAATGATTCCAGAGATCATAGATCCTCTTCTTAATCATTAATTCATTTTTGTCACTAGGATATGTAAAATAAAATATCTTGATGATTTTCCTTGGCACCTTTTCCCTTTCAAACAAACAAAAATAATTTTCTCTTCTTTATATTTTCTTCTCTGTGTTCTGTAAAGCAGTGCAACAATGTGCATTTTAAAAGGTGATATACAAATAAATTGAAGTTGAATTGTAATATAAAATGCTTTGGATTAAAGCATCTGCCAAATTTATAAATGCCAAACCCATGACTAAGTAATAATTAACACAGATAAAAAAAAACAGCTCACTTTATGGTACTGTAAAACAAGCCAATATCAATGTTATCATTAGAGCATAAATCCACTTTCCCAAAATCTAGGGCATTCCTTTACAAGAAAGTTTTAACCCTCTGGGGTCGGCCGTCGCGCCGGCACAAAGTGTTGTGCTTATCGTTAAATAAAGAAAAATAAACATGATGCACTTTTTGCCTTCTCTCTGTCAGTGAAGTCCATTCTGAAACGCGTCCGAAAAATGAACTGTAACTCTGTCAATACTTGTCACAGAGATACGAGAGATTTCTCTTTATGAAGCTGAAATTCTCTTCTTTTAAATGAAGTAATTTATTTAAAAAAAATATATATTTCCAGTTTATGTAATCTGTTTGAAACCAAGGAGAGATACAGTTGTTTCATTCTCCCTTCATTATCTTTAATGAGCTGAGGCCGCCACGCCCCCAGAGCATTTCACATGGTAAATAGGCGATCTATCTAAGAGCAATATGAAACTCGGACGACGAACGGCTGCATTTTGAAGAACGAATTGACCCCGCCGAGCATACAAGCTCGGAGTAAGTTGTTTAGTGTTTGTAATTCCTTTTCTGATTATAGAGCTCAAATGAATTTTCAGACTATATTTTGCCTAGTTTTGGCTAGCTTTTGACATAGGAAATATTACCTCACAATATCCCTAACATTCTTGTAGGTCGTGTAAACTTTTTAAATAACTGCTTAGGTTATAATGATTTAGTGAAATATATCGATCCATATATTTTGTTTGACTACTTCAGTGGTCTAGTGGCAGATCTTTTGCCAAGCGTGTCAGAGGTTACGGGTTCGAATCCGCCCTCGGTATAGTTTTTTTCTCTCATCAAAACCGAATATGTTCATCAGTGGTTACAGTCTATATCAAGCACACACGTATATAGGTCACGCGTTTGTGTGCATTTTATTTTTGTGATTTCACCGGAATGAATAGTGTCCACAACGGTGATAGGTTGAAGAGCGCGTCTGAGTGAAGACTGCGCACGCGCCGCCACAAGAGAGCTCTGTATCCATGACACTGATAGCAGCAGACATGAGCGCTCAGCTTGAGTTCAAAAACAAAACATTTTTGCACTAGATCTCTTATTTAAGAGGGGACTAAATGAATGCTCTGCTAGTTAACTGGAGATGTTTCATTTGTATTAGGTACATTGAGTGTATCAGTAAATGCGTGCGGTCTATATGGGCCATAAACAGATACTCGCGGTGACGCGGTCTACCCATCAATAGATGTTTTCTCCGTTCATCAACAGATACATTGTGCATCCATACCCATTAATTGTCCATCAGTTTACTTTGGATAATGTGCTAACAGTTTTTTTGTTTTGTTTTTTTTAGGAATGTGGCTGCAGTGCTCAGTGCCAGAATCATAGAGAATCATACTGAGTAAGTGCATAGATGTAATATTTTACAGATGTAATGTAGCCTAATTGTGTTTACATCATCATCATCAGCCTTCGGAAATCATTCTGATATATTTTTTTTAAATCAATGTTCGAAACAGTTGTGCTGCTTAATTTTTTTTAACCTGTGATATGTTTTTTTAGGATTCTTTGAATGCATTTTTTTAATAAAAAAAAACAATTTGGTCTTTTATGTTTTTTTTTTTTAAAGGATGTGTTAAGTGATATGAATGACTTTAATTCTTTATGTTCTTATGAAAGATTTCTATTTTGAATAAATGCTGTTCTTTTTAACTTTTTATTCATCAGTGAATCATTCTTAGTTCAGGCTGCCTCACAGCACCTTGATGGGGCATTAGACATTGGGGGAGTGTCTTTCGTCTTCCCAGGTGTAAATCACATTAATATTCATGGCCATTCACACATACCACGCATACAGCACTGCTGACCAAAAACTGACGTAAGAAATTTAAATCGTTATATTATTAGCCTTATTGCGGTGACATTTTTTTTTCCCAAAACATACTAACCATGCATAATATTTTTTTCTATAAAATGCAAACATGTACATCCATTTTGCTCATATATTATTGTAGCAGAGTTTGTGCTGAATACAGCAAATTTATATGTTGGCAAATTGTATGTTTTAAGTAGCTGAAATAAGCACAAATGTCAGGGCATGTCAAAACATCTCAAGGGCCCCCAAAACACCTCAGACCCCAGAGGGTTAATGGCATAAACAGACTTTAGTCCCATGAAACTTAAACTGGAGTTTCCGTCACTGCGACTTCCCGAACAGGCGAACAAGCACACACACGCACACATCACTTTTGAAGTAAAATTGAGGATGCAGTGCATCGTAATGCATTGAGATATCGAATTGAGCTGATTTGATGACATGATAATAGTAATCAAACCGAACCGCCAGACCAGTGTAGGTTCACACCCGTAATACTCTGTGCTGTGTCTTCTGATCAGATATTAAAGCGAGTTAATACAAACAAATTTGTACTTATTCCCAGTGAGAATCAATAAGAGAATCGATAAGGAATTGGAATCGTTAAATTCTTATCAATTCCCATCCCTGATTGCATCTGTTAGAATAGCGTATATTTTTAGCATTAGCTTTATCTGTATTTAGTACAGTGGTTAGTAGACTTAGACTTAGACTTAGACTTCCTTTATTGTCATTGTACAAAAAACACACAGTGAAATTTGACAACGAAATGTCGATTACTTGGCTGCCAGTATGACAGAGCTAAAACCTTATTCCTACACAATAAAAATAAATATACTTCCTATAACTAAGAGCTAGCTATATACAGGGTAAGAGCATATAGAGCATATATATACACATTATTGCACTGGGTTATTACAAAAAGAGTAATCAATAAAAATTGCACTGAGTTTAGCAAAAAGAGACATTAAGTTGGAGACACAATTAGGCTAAGCTGAGGTGCGTATCCATATGGGGAGTAGCATTAAGCAGTCTGATGGCCCGGGGGAAGAAACTGTTCAGAAATCTAGTCGTTCTGCAGAAGATGCTGCGGAACCTTCTGCCGGACGCCAGGTGGGAAAACATTCCATAGTTGGGATGGGTGGGGTCAGAGAGGATCTGGTGAGCCCGGGATAGGCAGTATGGTACGTAGGTGTAGTGTTGCTGGTTGCATAACTTTCCACTAGACTTGGAAATTAGGCACCAGTAGTTTGTAGTGGAAATTTTAATATTGGCTGATTAATAATGAACATTACATTGAAATACCATATGATCTCTGTATTCCTGAGTACGAGAACAAAGAACCTTGTTTTCTATTAGGATGTTTACACAGCTGTGAGGGCATGAGTAAAGACAATCAGAAGATGGTTCTCAGAGGTGAGAAAACCCCTGGGGTTAGGGGATCTAAAGGGTAGCTAGTCCTTTCGTTCCTCTTGTCTAAATAACAATTGAAAAGAGATTGTTTTGAAGAGAACAGTATAAAGGGTAGCCAGAATATTGCTCCTTGTCTTCACTAACCCTGCAGCTGGACTGTGTGGGCGACTGGGTCCTATTCTTGCAAGAATAAATAATTTTAAAATACAATTGGAATCTGATGTCTCTTACCGTGATGCTGTTTGTTTAATAATTGTTTTTGCCACAACAAGTTGCATGCACTTGGCCTGGAAGACCGTGAGTTCCCGTCTATCGCTCGAGTGTGAAAACTGCATTTTACCAGGGTTGCTAACTTTGGGACATTGGCTGGAGTGAGACAGTGCGTGCGCGGAGAACATTTTTGGTAACCCTAATTAAAAAATAAATAAATAAATAAATAATAGAATGGAAATGCTTTTTCAAAATGTACAATTAATTTATTGAGGCATGGATGTACCTAATGGAAATAACTCTCCAGTTAACTAGCAGAGCATTTATTTAGTTTATAAGAGATCTAGCGCTTCCAATTTTTTTTTTTTCAAATCCAGCTGAGCGCTCCTGTCCACTGCTATCAGTGTTCTCTTGTGGCGCACGCACAGTCTTCACTCGGACGCGCTCTTCAATCTATCGCCGTTGTGGAGACTCTCAATTCATTCCGGTGAAATCACAAAATAAAATGCACACAAACATGTCCCTGCTTGATATAGACTGTAACCACTGATGAACATATTCGCTTGGATGAGAGAAAAAAAACTACGAGAGCGGATTAGAACCCGTAACCTCTGACACGCTTGGCAGAAGATCTACTACCAGACCATTGAAAAACACAAACAAAATCTGCGGATTGATGCATTTATTTACGGGTTAAGCAGAGAGGCTGCACAGTTTGACCAGCGGGCAGCGGCCGCTCACCAGGCCGCCGGATGGTGTTGCTAAGAACTTGCGATGTAAAACTATTATCAGACCGGCCCTCGCGTTCTCGAAACACTACCGGCCCACCAGGAAAAGTCCAGACTCTCCCGATTGCCACTCCGCCCCTAATACGCTGTGGTAGTCTAGTCATCAACAGAATATTAACGGATTCGATTGAGAGGGAGAAAAATGGATTTCGGCGTGACATTTCTTGTGTGTGCGTGAGAGCGTGAGATTGATGCTGAAAGCGTGAGTGTCAAGCCAGATGCGTGAGGTTTGGCACCCCTGATTTTACGTGGGATTGCTTCTCCAACGCAATGGAGGTGAAAATGGGCTTCTCTACACAGCTCTGCTCTTCCTGCATGGACCAAGTGGAGCTCTGTAGCAAACCACATTCACACAGCCACGAAAACACCCTGTTTCCTTCTTATCTCCACGAGCCTCTGGTTGGTGATCAGAAAAAAGACACTGGCTCAAACCAGTAGTAAATTTTGTAAATTTTGTAGTCACGTCACTCTCTATAGATTTATATTTTACTATCTCCAACATCTCCATTGCAACAAGTCAAACTTAATCCAAATTATAAAAAAGAATTGACAAATGTATTGTGTTAACGGGATAGAATTAAAAGCATTCTGGCCACACTGTCATCAACTGTTGTATTAACTTTTACATTTTTTGTTTAGGCACATTAGCATGTGAAAAATGCATAGCAATTTTTTGTTACCACGTCTTCTTAAAGACATTCTTAGTCCAGAATACCACACCTCTGGAATTGAGTGTTTCCACAGCCTCATTCTGAAGTTCTCTGGTGTTCTCCTTCAAAGGAATGTTGTGCAGGTAAACAAGATAATGGATTACACATTCAGTGCTGCTTACTAAAAACACTACAATGTTGTAACCTGTAAAAACAAATTTGTAACTTATAGTTATTTTAAGTTATGTTAGAGATTGTTTCATTATAATATTGATTCATGTATTTATTTTCTTTTCAGACCACAATGAAATGCAGGCAGATCCACAGGCATCCACTGCAGCTGGTGATCTGCGACACTCAGAAAAATTTATATATAATATATATTATAATAATTCTCTTTCTGAAAGGTCGTCAAGTACCCGCAAACACACCTGGAAAAGGGTCACAGGGACTTGACGGTAAGTCAGTGTTAAAACTGACCGTTGATCGAGTTTGACCTGTTGTTTCAAATCAGTGTATGAAACAGCTGTCTGTTTATTGTTGATTTAACGAATACAATCATGTTTTAATGATGTTTTAGACCCGCTCGAGGTCAAGAGCAGTGCAGCCGCTGGAGAAGTCGGTGACTGTGGGGAAGCTGCGGCTTATGTGGCAGTCGGAGCCAGCCATGGTCCTCAACTTCTCCCAGGCCGAGGCCCCACATGATGCCCTGTGGGATAAGGCAGGGGCCACCGGAGCCTCAGGCGGGAGACTGGCTGGACTCATATCTCTCGTACCCATAGTCTAGAAGGCCACGCTTGGGGTTCAACTAGAAAAGAATATTCTAGGATTCGGTCTCAATAACAGACAACAAAGATACCGTATGACGGCAATTAAAGCGCTTCAGAACGCGTACAGAGTGGCAAAGACTCTGTAAGATTACCGGGGACAGAAATCCTCTTCCCCGTTATTAATTTCTCCAGAACTCTCCTATTGGTAGAGCAGGGGATGATGGAGCACTTAAATACACACATTGCGAATCATCTGAATTTGCCCCTTCACTCTCATCGGAACATTTTCATGTCGAGCAGGATGGAATTCCCTGGAGACCTGCGACGGTGAAGGCTTTAAACTGCCTTTCAGTGTCAACACAATAGGGGGTCCAAATAAATTGATAATCAACCTTTTGTGTTCAGTGGTCCTCAGAGACAATTCGCTGTTAGCGATCATTATCGGTGGTCACTAGAGGAACTGATATATCCTCAAACCATCAGTGAAGTACAGGAGATTTTGGAAGAGATGTGTTCAAAAAATATAATTAATGGAGCACAAAAAAAAGTATTTAACAGGTGACAGCCCACCCAGGCCCAGAAGATTCTACTTGCTCCCAAAAATCCACAAGGAGCCCAAGAGTTGGAGCCAGGAAGGCCTATTGTATCTGACTGCAACAGTGAAACATACTTTATTGCAGAATTTTTGGAACATTTTCTCAATCCTCTTTTCACCAGACACAGTTATTTGAAAAACACTCAAATTAAAAATTCCCTCAAGCGCCCTTCCCTTCACAAATATTAAAACGACAGTAGGCCTTGAGGCGGTCAAAAAATTCATGACCAAATTTCCTGACCCAAAAAGGCCAGATGAACACAACCTAAAATTATTAGATATCAACTTAATTAGACTATTAAGTCCAACTTCTTAAAGTTTCTCACATCCACAAAATATTTGCAGCACCACAAACCAATTGGGCCTACAGACGAAATAAAAATATTTTGCACACATTGGTATAGAGCAAACTTTCTGCACCTTCACCTAAGGGCCGAGTGGGAAAATGTGAATATTTCACTTCACTGAGATGGGTGAGGAACAGATTTAATGGCCAAATATTTAAGTTGTCCCGTTATCTGTCCCATGAGTGTGTTAATTGTGTACCTCATCTACTGTCTCAAGTGCCGTAAACAATACGTGGGCCAGACTAAGAACGAGCTGCGTGTCAGGGCCTTCCAATATGCACCACAAACCAGTGTGCACATTTTCACTGGTGGTTGTCGGGAGTTCGGGTCACGGAAATGTTCAGGAGTTGGGAGGGCGTGTATGCGTGACCTTGCCGGCTCAAAGTGGTCAGTGGATGGATGGACTGTGCATAACCAGGTATGGACCCAAGGGTTTGGACTTTGGATTTTTCATTCCCCAAAGCCGGCCGTCCCCATGGTCTTCGACTTCTCTCAGGCCGAGGGCCCACCTGATACCCCGTGGGATGAGGCAGGGTCCCCGGAGCCTCAGGCGGGAAAGCGACCGGCTCAGGTGTGGGCCTCACCAGTCGGGGCCGAGGCAGAGGACCTGCAGGACATAACTAGTATGAATCCGTTTATCATCACAATCGTCATAGTGCTGCAGTTACTCAATAAGTGGTCAACTAAATTGATGGTTTGTTTTTCAGATGAGCACCTTCCCCAGTAGGATGACGACTTTGACCCCTGGGAGTCCTAGGAGCCTCTGGTGGGAGAGCGACCAGCTCAGGTGTGGGTCTTGGCCCCTCAGGTGCTGGAGGCCACAGCGGTGTGGAGCCCTGATGACTTGCTGGACTTTTGAGTATGAATCCGTTTATCATCACAATCCTAATAGTGCTGCAGTTACTCAATAAGCTGTCTACTAAATTGATGGTTTGTTTTTCAGGTGAGCTCCTTCACAACTCTCAGGGGAGATTGTGACCTTAGATGTCGGAACCTGGGAGTTGATGTTTAACGAGTGGGTCAAGGACGAGGTGGCTGACCTCAACAAGAAGGTGGCTACTCTGAGCCGGGCCCTCAGAGACGTGAGTTGGAGGAGGTATGCAGAGATGCATCTGTCTGTTCTCCGAGGACCCCTAAGCCCCCTGACTCACTGGTAATGCGAGTTGTAAGATGCCGGATACGGATACAAGGGAGTTTGCTTCGGTAAGTCTATCTTTTGGTGGGTCTGTTTAAGTTTGAGTGGGCGTGTTCGCTGACTGTTTGCCTTTCTCACTTTTTGTAGGAGGGGCCGAGCCCAGCGAAGCAGCGGCCGAGGGACTGCATTAAGCAGAATCTGATACAGAGTCCCCTCTGAATGCAAACACCTGAAGTAGTTCTTTTTGTTTTTAATTTTTGTGTTTGAATGTGATGTATTTTTCTCATAATAAATGATTGATAAGTTGTCTTGTCTTTTTTTATGCTAATTCGTGGACCTACGACCTCGTTCAGGGGTCAAAAGGGTGAAAAACACACCGGCTGCATTCGAAACCGCATACTCAATGAGTAGGTACTTAATTTCAATAAGTACTTACTTAACGAGCGCCAAAAGACTAGGTACTTTCTAGACAAATCACGTTGAGTATGCCGGACATCATCCGCCATGTTGACGTTATCATGTGACCTATGACGTTATCACAAGCGCAGCAATTTAAAAGTTATGAGCAACAGGTGCACCGACATCTGATTGCATCAGTACAACCTAACTAGAACAATTTTCATCAGCGTCTGAAATGGTTGGCATGTCTGCAATGAATTGGTTAAGCAGTTATTTAAAAGACAGGAAACAATTTGTCAAGCTGGGTGAATACACATCTGATTGTTTACTGATTCTACCATGTAGAGGTTTGGGGCAACACATTTCAACATTCATTGCAATCGTTATTTATACTTCAAAAAGAGCAATGAGAATAATTCATAACACTGGATATTTGGATCACACCAACTCATTATTTTCACAGTCTAAAGCATTAAAATTATTTGATTTAGTTGAATTTCAAACAGCAGTTATTATGTTCAAGGCTAGAAACTATTTATTGCCTGGCAATATACAGAAAAGGTTTTTTGAAAGAGAGGGAGGCTACAACTTAAGGGGAAAGTCGAATTTTAAAACTTCCACTTTTCGAACTACTAGGAAAAGTTTCTGTTTATCTGTTTAGTGGTGTTAAATTGTGAACAAACTAAATAATGAATTAAAGCAATGTCCAAACTTATTACATTTTAAAAAGATGTTCAAAGAAACTATATTATTGAGGTATAGAGAAACTCAGTGCTAATAATAAAGTGTGCTAGCCTATATTGAATCGTTTGTAGTATTGTCGTGTTTGTGTAATATTAGTAAGTGATTAGAACTTTTGAATATATTTTTTTCATTGATTATAGATTTATTATCTCAGCAGATTTATTATTTTGGTAGTTATTTCGTTAAATATGGTAGTAATGGTATATAGGGTAGGAGTATATAAGTTTTACTTCTTCCTACCTCCTTTTTGTGCATGTAAATAGAAGTCTTTAAGTTCTTGAAAGTATGGAGTTTTACTTTGTTGTTCACTTTGTTTTGTTTTTCTATTATTAGTTTCTTTGATTGATTTTAATTTTTATTTACATGTTCAAAATAATAAATTAATAAAATACCTGAAAAACATTGTAGTTAACTGAAATAAATAATAAAAACTAGGCATTATAAAAAAAAGATAACTAACTAAAACTGTGTGTTTGGCAAAATGTTTTTTGACCATACAATTTCCGACAGGCAGTGTTTCCCACACATAGATTAATTTGTGTTTATTCGTGTTTCTGCGGTGCGCCACAGAATCAACACTTTTTTTTTACACTTTAAAAAAACTAAAAACATTTCCTTTCCCTGCTCTCCCTCTGTCACTCTCTGTCTGATCCCTTGATCTATGTTCTCCCACATGTCACAGTATTGTCAACATAAAAAACTGAGCTAACTTTCATAGTTAAATTCTTAATTTGCATTACCTCAAGCATTTATTAAACTAATTTATTTTCCTTCCATAGACACAGTGTGGATCATTGGTGACAGCTATGTCAGACGTGGTGCCCAGAGAGCTGCAGAGACCATGGGAAGCAACCTCAGTCTGCCAGGCGTCCGTGTCTGTTGGTTTGGTTGTGGTGGACTGCGGTGGAAAGGACTTCTCCTCTTCGTCTCCCACTCCCTGCGAGGAAGAGCAGCACCGGATATCCTCCTCATCCACTGTGGCGTCAATGACATGGGGGAGGTCAGGAGCATCCAGCTGGTGAATGCCATGAAGGAGGACCTGCACCAGCTTAAACTCCGGCACCTGAGGCATCAAGATCATGTTGTCAGCTGTGACCCAGAGGTGCTGGTGGAAGGCTGGTGCCAATACGGTGAAACTTGACAAGGCTAGGAAGTTTGTTAACAGTGTTAAGGCTACATTTGTTCGTAGCTTAAATAGATTGAGCACACTCACATTAGACATGACAGTCCTGGGCTATTTTTGAAAGATGGAGTTCATTTCACACCTAGGGGAAATTATATGTTTTTAAATACATTAGCTAACTGCCTTAAAGTTGTTGTCTCCTCCTTTATTTGCGACGCCCCTGCACAAGCATTCCTCAAAAATATCAAGTCCCGTTGTTTTAAAAGGATGTGTAAAATGCAAAATTTATGACAACTTTCTTCTCTTTTCTGTTGGCATGTTTCAGCTGCTTAGTCCTGGCTTCTCTGATTCAATAATTGAATTTGCTAACAAGGCTCTGTTGTCATTTGTAACACATTACATCAGATTGTATGGCGAAATAGTTAACAATGTCCACCAGGTTATCCATCTTGCAGACGAGTATAAAGCATTCGGCCCTCTTGATAATATATCGGCATTTCCATATGAGAATTACCTGGGTGGATTGAAACGATTAGCTAGAAAACCAGATCGTCCTTTAAAGCAGGTTGTCAAAAGACTTTCAGAAATGCTTCCAAAAGAAACTCACCAATCAAATGGAGATCTACTTCTGTCATCAAGTTCACAAGTTCATTTTTCAGATTGTGTTTTGTCACCCAAACAAGGAGACAACTGTATCAAAATCGACACAGAAATAGCCATAGTTATAATCAATAACATATTATGTCCGTTAATATACAAAACGAAAGCAAAACACTGGATAATTTTATTCGCATCTGCATCCATTGTATTTCGTGCTGTTTTACTTCCTTTTCCGGGTCAGAACGTCTACATTTGGTAGTTTCAACAGTGTATAGTGTAAATGCAAAAATCGGATACGGGTCACTTTTAAAAGATGATGTAAGCGGGTCGTCAAAAAAATCGGATATAGTCAGAAAATCGGATTTGGGCATCAAGACCTGCAGTGTAAATGCAGCCATAGAGTGTCTGTCTTGCAACAAAGACTGAAATAGTACCTTTGTCCAGTGTGAAACACAAGTATGTACTACTTCCTAAAAATGAGAATGTTTTTTTTTGCAATACCCCTTCTCCATTGCAGATAGTGTATGTTCAGCAGAGTGAGCACATATGGTGTAGTGTCAGGCTTTTGGAAATGTTTTTAAATTTAAATAAACAAAATATTGAAAAGGTGGAAATAAATTGGCGAAAAGAGATATTGTGCAAAACAGCAGCAATTGCTGCATTTTGAAATGTAAGTGGGGTTAATGTCAATTAACAGTAAGGATGAAATACTACAACTATGGTAAAAAGAATAGAACTTTTTTTTTTAGGACAGAATAATAGAATGAAAAGTTAAGAATAGAGACGGGGAGCAGCGCGATAACAAAAAAAAAAAACTAATTAATAACAAACAAAAATAAATTAGGTGCAATGAAGCTGATTATTTGTACTATTCTATTGAGGAGTGAGATGAAATAAATAGCACTTCTCACTCACGTGAGCGAACACACACTGGAGAAACGAACGCTTGGGCATTTCTCAATGAGTAAATTCATGGCCGATTGGTAGTTTTGATCATTAAGATGACACGGGATCAAATCCCAAACAAACATGGGCTACTGTAACTTTTATATTAGCCTATAGAGAATGGGAAACTACGTCATGGCGCAGTGCATTCTGGGTAGCGGCGGCCATCTTTTAGGACACGGTTGTAGTAACGAAGGTAAGCAAACACGGGCGAAGATCAAGCAAGAGGTTATCTACCGAGATAAGTTGAACAAGGAAGCAAATGAGAGTTACTTAGAAAAAAAAAGGCAATTAACGGGCTCGATCCGTACGAACACAAAGAGTGGTCGACTGATCTGAACAAGCTAAGTTACCGCAAACAACCTTTCCTGACGTGTTTTCTTACCTTGTTTGTGGTGTGAGCGCATACACATTTGAGCAGTTCCGAAATTATAAATCTCTTGAGGCCCATCACCACTTAACTAATGGTTGGGTTCAGGACCTGGAGATTTTTAAACTCAACGACCAGAAAACCATCATTCGCACAAAGGTAGGTAATCACCACATGCACCAGACACACCTCTGTCACCAACAACAACAACAACACTGCAAGTTAAACTCTGCGTCGTATATATTTTCTTTTTTTACTTAGGAAACATTTGAATTAAGTTGTTTACTTTTATTAAATGTAATTTCCAGGCGAAACGCTGTTGTTTTTGTTGTTTCTGCAATGTTCTAGATTAGTTTCTGTAATAAATCAGAATCCGGTTTATTTCCAGGTACATTTTCACATACGAGGAATTTACCTTGGTATATTGGTGCTTAAATTAAGTAAATAGATCAAAAGTACATGTCTAGAAAAAAATATACTGCAGATTTGACTATGAATTTACAACTATTTTCACTGGTGTGTAAATGTGAAGGCTATTTGAATATATATATACATATATATAATTCATTTTATGCTTATCAGTGTTATTTATGTCTTAGGTAACCGTGTTACAGCAAGCTC
Source organism: Chrosomus eos (assembly GCA_036326025.1). Classification (NCBI taxonomy): domain Eukaryota; kingdom Metazoa; phylum Chordata; class Actinopteri; order Cypriniformes; family Leuciscidae; genus Chrosomus; species Chrosomus eos. Next base: position 38,679,616 of record CM070822.1, read on the forward strand.
ACACAAAAAGGCCAAGAACACAGGCACTGCAGAAGTAAAACCAACTATGGTGCGTTTGCAGAGGCCCTGAAGACCAGGACGACATGATGGCTTGTGACAAGGAAAACTGCAATAAAGTGGTTCCACCTCAGTTGTGTCGGACTCAGGCAGGCCCCTTCAGCTAGTGAGCCGTGGCTCTGTGCCTCATGCACACAGAACTGAAACAGTGGAGCACAAGTGGGCTTTGGTATTTGTATGTCCAGTATAGGTTTTACATAGTGCCTTTTATGACATGTTGTCAGTTCTTGAAGTTGACTTTTTACCTGTTGAATTTGCACAACATTTCTATACTGCAGTTCATGTTATCAGTGGTAATTTTTTTACCTGTTATGTTTGCACTACATCGTTACACTGCAGGTCCTGTTATAAGTGCCTATAAGTGATTTTACCTGTTATATTTGCATTACACTGCAGGTCCTGTTATGTTTGCACTACATTGTTACACTGCAGGTCCTGTTATAAGTGCCTTTGTTATTTTACCTGTTATGTTTGCACTACATTGTTACTGTGAAACATATTTACTTCAGCATTGCACTAAGTTCATATTATGTGATACAAATAAAAAGATTTAGAATTGACGTAGTTTTCCATCATTTATTAACACATGGTATGCAACATATTCAATTCATAAGGTTTATGTGATGTTTTATGGTTACATGACAACACTAGGGCACATATTAGTCAAGGCACAGTACACAGACACAATCTTGTCAAGGAAAATCATGTCCTCGTCTTCACATGGGAGCACATGCTCACAGGTATTGTCTCACTTAGTATGGTGTACTTGTTGCTTACACATCCAATCACCCTCTCCACATGGACCCTGAGGTGAGCTATATCTGCCTTGCAGCATCATCCACCTGTGACCTCTGTGCAGCTGGATCCAGTGGTGTTGAAGGTGAAGTGTTATTCCCTGTCATAGCTTGCTGTCTCTTCGTCCTCCGGTTAAAACGCTGTGTGTGTGTTGTTTTGACTTCTGTGTGGCCCAGGTGCAATGACGTTACCCAGTCGGGATGACACTCCAGCATTTCATATGCTGGTTTGCCTGAAAAAACAAAACAGAATTTCTTTGAGAAATGCAGTCCCCTTCTAAAACTGTGCTTGTTGTCAGGATACCTGCTCATCCAAATAACTTCACACTCAAGTGTTTAGCAAAGTTAGCTAGTTACTACTTTTTCGTAATTTAAGTTAATGTTACGGTTGTTGTGTAGTAACTAGTAACTAATTTCACTAACGTTACTGTTAACTAAATTTGCACAACTAAGTCAGCTGGCTGCATAGCTATCAAATTAAACTCAACTAAGCTAAACTAGTTACAACCCTTCCCTGTACGGTTAATGGGTTGCAACTAAGTTAAACTAACTTAGCTATCTTTGCCCAACCGAGTGCTGGCTGCATAACGTTAGCTACAAAATTAAGTTTGCATGGGCGGCTAGCGGTAACCACATAACAGTTAAAGGTGTTGTAATGATAACTTACCTGTGTGAAAATGTGTCGGGAAATGTTGCTGAAGGTGATGTTTGTCCGTCTTACAGCTGTTATCCATGCCATGTGACGCCTCTTTGATAACTCTGCGACTTGAGTTCCATTGCTTTGCTTCCAAGCTAGAAAGCTGAAAAATCGCACTCCAATATGATACGTTTTCCACACCGATCGTGAGAACGATTGTGACCATTTATAATACAGCATGCGTTCACCATTTTGTCGTGTTTCTAAGTTGAATTACTTCTAAAATATACCGCAAACACCGCCTGCGCTGCTACAACTACGTTTCTCCCGCGACTTCCGTGTCCTAAAGTCCCACAATGCCTTGCGTTCGCGGATCAGCTTGCGTCACGATCCCATTCTCTATTAATGCATTTTAATCCCTATAGAGCTCCAGACCCCACGTGACTACTGATGTTCGGGCCGCCATTTTGGCAGTAAAATGGCCAGCTCCGGCAGCGCCGACGCATTCAAGCCATCGGAGTACTCATCTCACTTTAATTCGCATGACATTGAGCTTTATATCAGAAAATTAAATAGGTTAAATATTACCGACCCATACAATGCCCCCGGGGTGCTTTTCACAAGTATCTCCGGTGAAGAAGACGTCCCAGATCTGCAGTATCCGGATATATATAACTACCTGATAAACTTCCCATCTTCATACTCGGGTGACTCTCTAAAAGCCTACAAAAGCCTGGAGGGTTACAAATGGACTCAGTCTGGCTTTGTAACAAACATTCAGCTGTGGAATCTTAAAGCAAAAAAATGCTGCATCATCACTGGAAGGGTAAGTGTCCCAGTTTAATAGGTAGTGTAACGTTAGCATGGCTAGTAGGGGTCCGTGTTGTTTGTTTATGTTAGCTTGGCTGGCAACCGCGGTGCGTCTGGCTATCTGTAGGACTGTAGTTAATTTGTATCTTTGATGTACTCAACAAAGTTAGCTGACATTTTTTAATTTCATGTAATCATGGTTAATCATTCCCAAAGGCTTAATGACCCTCAGTTAAAGCCATGGATGGTGGTGAGGAATGACGGGGTTGTCTTGGGAGCCCACTGCAATTGCACAGCTGGACTTGCTGAAAGCTGCTCCCATGTGTCAGCTGTGTGGTTCAGCATGTGGCAGCATAACAATGGAAGAAAAGAAGAGATAGCTGTAACATCCAAAAAGTGCAAGTGGGCCACCCCAAGTGAGGACTCTTTAAAGAAAGTGGAGTATCAGCAGGGCAAGGACATAATTTTTAACAACTCCCAACAGTATAAAAAAGGAAAATCTTCGGAAGGTCATTCTGCCGCCCCAGCTTTCCCACCTCTGACCGCTGCTGAGCAAGCCCAACTCTACAACAACCTCTCGCAATGCCGCACACAAGAGGACCAGATCATCAAACCAGTAGTCCTGTCTGTTGTCAAAGAGTATGCAGCATCCTATGTGCCAAAGGCTGTCATGATGGATCTACCAGAACCCCTCACCAACCTGTATGACAAGCAGACAAGAGACCTCAACCTGGCAGAGTTACAAGATCGAGCAGAAGCACTATTTGAAGAGATAACTGTGACCAAAGAACAGGTACAGAAAATTGTATCTATCATTGCTGGAATGTGTGTGTGTCTGTGTCAGAGAGAGAGAGGCATACTCCGTGATTTTGTTCATACAAGACACAATTCAAACTGCAAAGTGTTTAGTATTAGTACAAGTATTAGTAGTAGTACTACTTATATTTGTGGAAAACAACACTGTGCTTTTGTCAAACTGTAACCTCTGTCACCCGACTAAGTAAAAAAGAGCAATAATTTGTTTATTTTTAAATGACACATTCTACATTGATTAAAAAAGAAAAACAAATGTGTTTTTAATGGTAGTATAATTTTATACAGAAATAAATGATTAATAATTCAGATGAGAATAAAGTTAATTAACATTTTAAGGAAACAAATATATTGATCTGAAAACATAGCAAATTAATTTTAACTTCATTCAGTTACAATTACCAAACTTATCTCAAGGTCTTTTGATTGAAGGGTGGCAGTCTTTCATTATCAACTGTTGTTGTGGATTATATACTACAGTATTTGTTCTCCATTTGAGTGAGATGTTTTTATGTGGCTAATTGAGCAACATTTTTAATCTATCATGTACTTAAAATGTTATGTTTAACAGATTGGATTGTCATGTTTTCAGAGTGATATTGTAGAGGAGGAAACCCGAGCCCAGTCCAAGTCCAAAATCTGGTTTGAGCAAAGGAGTGGTAGGGTAACAGGATCTACCTTCAGAGCAGCCACAAAGACAGACGTCAGGAAGCCTGCAGTGTCTCTGATAAGACAAATATGTTACCCAAAGTCACATAGTTTCACCAGTGAGGCTATCAGGTAGAGTTAGGGAAAATGGGTCATGGAGTGTGTAACTGCTCCTGTGTATTTAATTGTCATTTCCAGATGGTCTACAATCAAGTGAATGTGATGTATGTAAAATAACGGAGGGTAAATCCAGGAAGTACAGTACTATTCTAAAAAAGCAGGAGTGTAAGAACAAGTAGTATCAATTTGAAAGACCAGGGAGGTACCAATGTGGAGTGGCATTACTATTGTCCAAAACTAATGTTATTGTTGTTTCTTCAGATGGGGATGTCAGCACGAGGATTTGGTAAGAAAATACTATGAAATGCAGCATCGCCTCTCACAACACGGATGTCATGGTAGGAACAGCTGGATTCAGGATTTCAACCCTGCACCCATTTGTTGGGGCCTCACCTGATGGATATGTTTCCTGCAGCTGCTGTGGTTCAGGTGTCATTGAAATTAAGTGCCCATTTTCTGCAAAGGACCTATCTGTTAATGAGGCAGCAAATTCTGTTGCACACTTTTGCCTTGAAAAAGATGCGCAAGGAAAAATTAGACTGAAGCGGGACCATGCATACTATTATCAAGTACAGATGCAGCTATTTGTTACTGACAAACCATATTGTGATTTCATTCTGTGGACTGAGAAAGAAAGTACTTCACCTCTTGTTGAACGTGTCACTCCTGATGTAGCATTCTTTGACAAAGAATTGGAATGTGCTTGTGACTTCTTTAAAAAATGTATAATTCCAGAGCTGCTAGCCAAGTATCTTTCTGCACCAAAACCAGCAGCATTTGATCATAGTCAACAACAGTGGTGCTACTGCCGTGAACCAGAAGCAGGGAACATGTTGGTCTGTGCATCAGGCTTTTGTTCAGTTACAAAGTTTCACCAAACCTGCCTTTGCATGAAAAGGGTCCCAAAACAGTGGGTATGTCCCATCTGCCGAAAAATAATCAATGCCAAAAAAAGAAAAAAACTTAGTCAGGAGACTATGAAATTAGTAAATATGGTAGCTGATACTGTACTCTCTTATTTATGAATAAACAGTTGTTAAACCAATATTGTTCTCTTCTCCATCATTATGCAATTTTTTGAGTTTCTTAGTCCATACCATTAGCCCTTAAATAGATATTTCAAAAAATAAAACAAACTAATTAATAAGGCTATAATTTATTATTCAAGGATGGATACATTTGTTTTCATTTTACAAAGAAAACAATATAACATTTACATATTTCGACTTTGTATCTGTAATTACAATAGCTGTTCTGTGGTTGTGGATTAACTAATACATTTTCATATACGTTAAAATTAAAATGTAGTGTTCTGATGTTCAATATTACCTACCTTAACATTACAGATCCATTTATTCTTAGCTTTGATATAGCTTATTGAAGTTATATGCAAATTTTGTATGAGCAGTCAGAATGACTGCCATGGCCATTGTAGTAGTTATAGAATTCTGGTAGTTCTAGTAGCCAGAATTCTATAACTACTAGAATGGCCATGGCAGTCATTCTGACTGCTCATACAAAATTTGCATATAATTTCAATAATCTATATCTGTAGCGATCAAAGATATGAAACATGGGTAGTAGGTAATTTATAGCAAACACACCAGAACAAATATCTGCTTGGGAGCTTGCAGCTTGATCTGTAAACAGAATGTGATCACATCAGAATAGCGAGTGATCAAAATAATCAAAAGTAATGTCACAAGGAAGCAAGAAGTGAGTCGCAAAGGTTTATTTCCTGGTTAAACACATCTGTAGCCAGTCACATCAGTTCAATTTACTGTACATCCCCATCACTGGAAGGGCACCACAGATTCAGACACATTTGTAAGTGCACAGCATATGCTCACAATCTTGTCAAGGTAGGTCACATCATTTTCTCTGTCTATGTCCATGAAACTTATGGGGACAGTGCTTTGCAAGACTGTGTACTTTTGACGGAGAACTCCTATTACCCTCTCAATGTGTATCCTAAGAGAGGCTAGACATCTGGTGTTCTCCAAGTCAACAGGATCTAACTGCTTCTTTCCACGAGTAAATGCTGGAATCTTTAATTCAGCTTGGCATCTCTGAATGGACTCTTTAACCAGGAAACCTCTGTCCGCTAAAACTACGTCCCCTGGGAGCAAATGAGTTAAAAAGTTACTTTGTTCTGTGATGAACTTGTCACTTGTGTGACCTCCCCATCCAGTAGAAATGAAACAAATGGAACCTTGAGGGCAAATTGCAATTAAATATTTCATTGTGTGGTGCGATTTGTATGATGAGTAACACTGAGCACTGGCTAGCAATCTACTGGGTTTCTCTAGAAATATTTCAGAACAATCTATAACGCAAACTGTCTTTTCAAAGCTACTGTTTCGAAATGCATATGGAAGAGATTTTCTTAAGCTTTCTCTGTCAGGCCACAACACTAGACTTGGCACCAGTCTACAATGCATAACACTAATACAGTGTTTGAAGAGCTTTGAAACAGTGGTTGAGTCAATGCCAAAATAAAAAGCCAAAAATTCAAATGACAAGTTCATTCTAAGCTTCATTAATGTTAACATGTACTGCTGAAAACATGTTAAACCAGACTTAATTTTGAGAAAAGGAGCCACAATATGAAAAATTGTCATGAGAATTGAATAGGTTGATAAACCAGTGAGAGTATTAACCCTTTTATCATTGTTATGCAAGCTCATCTCATTCAGTGTAGTCCTATTCATTTTTTACTTTAACAACATATTTTCTGTCCTCAGAGCTTGGCATTCTTGCTCAAGAGATTGGACACGCTCACCACAGGTTTCAGTGCTGCATGGTGGAGTTGCTGGATCATCCTCTGCATGGAGAACAGGCTGGACATCATTTTCAGGTTCTTCATGGGTAGATTCCTTCAAAGGCTCTATGCTGGGAGTTGTCTGGTCTGCAGTAGGATCCTTGTTGCTGTCTTGGGGACAATTGGTTGATGCTCTGGTGAAAACACAAAAGTAGTAGATTAAGAGTATATGTACACAACTGATGACAGTTTGACATTTTTTTTTGTCAATCACTATGTTTTCTGCAGTATATACTAGATTTAATTAGTAAGTAAATTTTATTTGCATAGGACATTTACATCATAATAAATGTTATTGATAGATTGATATTGACATTGACAGTGACAATCACATGCAGCCAAAATGCAGCGATTAAACCTACAATGAATTTTAAAGTGCATGGAAGTGGGGTTGAACAGGTTCAGAAACTTTTGATATATTCACCTGGGAGAGATGGGTTTCGCAGATAGCTTTGTCTGCTCTATCTTCTGTAGCTTTGCTTTCTGTCGTCTGTTGAAAACCTCCAGTCTCATTTTTCTTTTCCTCTTCTCTGGAGATGGAACGTAGTTGAAAATAGATGGAACAAAGTCCGGACTCAAAGGATTATCACTCTTTCTCCCTACAAAATAAATAGAAAAATTTCAGTGTTTTGTTTACTTGTTGTTAGCACTTGCTAGCTTACAAAACATGACATTGTTAGCCCCATGAATTGCATGCTATAATTCAACTAGCTAGTATTAAAAAGACCAGAAACCACAATGAACTGTTATAGCCTATTAAATAATCAATACTTAAGTTAGTAAGCTTTGTATTCGCTAACTTACCTGATATGAAGTGATCGCTGCACAAGCGGAATCCAACGGCTGGGGGGTCCCATCTTTCAGTCTTGTTTTGCTTGCTCCTGGCTCTTTTAATGGCACTGATCCACTTATCTCGCCTATCTGCATCTTTAGGAATGCGGTAAAACGACGTACCTTTCTTTTTCCCTCGTTTATTTGTGCAACCTGGGGCACAACAGTTATCGACCATGTTTAACCGCCTTCACCACAACAGTCTGCCAGTCCGCCGAATACTGCCAAAATGGCGGTGCCTATGGTTTCCGGTCGCGTAACTACGTCATCCCCCGGAGCTCAATAGCCTACATAAAGAGTATTAAAAAACATGGTTTTAAGCAAGGTGCGATTTCCCCAGTAATCAATGCTATACTTCAGCAATAGACCATATAAAATAAAGATATGCAACAGGCACGTTTAAAGTGACAGTGGGTAATATACCTAATGTGGTCAGTGTCCTTAATTTTGATAGCCTGTGCAACAGGCATGTTTAAATGACAAACAATAAAATCCAAACCAGCGTTTCAGTTACGTTCATGGTTCCAGTGGCCTTAATGCATGCACAGCTTTTCAAAATGTCACAAATGTTATTTAGTTTAACAGCAGCACCACCAAGCACCGTGGTTCGAGATTTATAAAAAAAACAACAACAAAAAAAACAGTTCAGTGCTGTATCGTGCGTGCAGGACAATAGGTGTTAATGTTCCTCTTTCATATGGAGAGTGTCGGATAGCCAGCCTGATGAGCAAAGGCTTAATTCTTTCAACTATAAATCTCTCGATGTGTCCAACTGTAGGCCCCATATCTTATTAAATTGTAAATATTGTAGTTTATTTATTGTAGCCTATTTAAAGTTTTCACACAAAATTTAAATTGAAGCGTTGTTTTAACAGGTTTTGTAAAGTTTTATCATGTTTGAGCAGTGTGTATGATTGTCAACAATCTGGCATTATCTAAACATGAACTGTTGATGAAACGCGTTCATGCCAAGAAACGAATGGGAGTGATCAGCAGATACAGAGCTCTTTAATTCGCGATCAACCTCGTTTTATTGTAAAGTGAATTCAACAAGGCATGCTTTGTCTTTGAAGCAACAAAGGCTAAATAATTTGTTTAGTTTTTTTGTGATTCGTATGGCTGACACGCAGCGACATATACAGTATTATCAGCTGTATGATGCGTTTTTACCCTGAAATGTTTAATTTCAAGAGAGACCCGGCGCGCGCAGCGAGGGAGACTAAATAAACTTGCTAAAAAGAGATCCAGCGCGAGAGAGGCATAGAAAAACGCAATTTCTTTGGCAATACAAATTTAAAATGTCACAAGATAAGATTCCATGTTTCTTATTTTGCATCACAAAGGAAATAAACTCTAAACTCGCGACACTTTATTTAAACCTTGAAATGTTCGATAGGTTTTTAAACTTAAAGGGGACATATCATGCTTTTAAATCGTTCCTTTTTACATATAAATCATACATTTGTGGTCTATATAAAGCAGAACTGCAATGCTTGGGTCTGAATTCCTCATTATTATAGCTCCACAGGGCCTTTTTCTACCCCTATTCTGATGTGCGTCTGAGAGCAACTCGTTTTGGTGCGGTCTCTTTAAATGCAAATGAGACACTTCATACTGTTGAAGATTTTATTATTTACAAAACGAGTAATTTAGCCTTATAAGAATACACAATTATTTCTCTGTGGGTGACTTTGAATTTCCTCTGTGTGCCTGTAACAAAACCTTGAATGTTAGGCAGCAGTCAACTATTCTGAGAGGTCACATGGTACAAAAGTATTTCTCAAAATATCTATATGTATGTATGATATGTACGAGGAGCTGAGAACAGCTCAGGAGCGCCAATAGGCCGGATGGCCAGAGCGTTAGAGTGATTACCCTGCAGGAATCACTCGGCTTTGTTTGAGCGCCGTTCTATGGAACGGATCGGCGTTCCAGAATAAAGTCTAATTGTTTCTAAATCAAAGATCTCTGCGAAGTTATTTACAGAACAATTGAAACCACTTCAATACCCCACCCCCTCTCCAGCTCGCAGAGGTGACACTCGGTCCAACTCCACCCCGTTCGGCCATTTTTGTAGTTTGATAGCAGAGATATGATTATCTAGCGGCACAGAAACTTTTGTTTTTTTCACAGAAACTTTTTATTCACACGTTATTAACAAAATGTCAAAAACGGAAGACTTGTCCATCAAGCCTTACATGTTTGAGCCAGAGTCGGACCCGGAGCGAGATGAAAATGAAGACGACGAACCTGCTAACCTGTACTTTTGACATGAGGTAGGAGAGTTTTCATTGAAAGCTGTGTCCCAACTGAGCACATCTGGGGTTTTGTTTGACAGCCTTTGTCAGCAAATGTTGGTCTGTGCCTTGTTGGTTTAGCCCTCTAAATAAAGTCGATTATTTCTTTTGTTAAAACAAGCACACTAACAAGACAAATGACTGCGGCCTAATCTTACCACTAAAAATATCTATTGATAATATGCTACGTTTAGAAAAGAATCAGATAACACAGCAGCTAAATGACCATTGTCATGATGAAACTCAACAACAGTAATACCAGAGGTGGGACAAAGTCATTGTTATGCAAGTCACAAGTAAGTCTCAAGTCTTTGCCCTCGAGTCCCGAGTCAAGTCGAGTCAAAGATGAGGCAAGTCCCGAGTCGAGTCAAAAGTCCTACCATTTTAGTTTCGAGTCATTTCAAGTCCTCTTACCACAGAAATAAAATGTATACAAATTATGTATGTCTGTAAAATTTGTATTTATTTAAACCTCTTTTTATACAATGACATTAACCCTCTGGGGTTGTTCGGCCCAAATGGACCCGAAGCATTCAAATAAAAAAATGTTAAAAAATTTTTATTTTTAAAAAAATTTAAAAATCACAGCTTCTTCGGAATGGTCCGAAATTTGGTGACTTTGTTGGTATTTGGTATATGAACACCCAAAAAAATTGGGGACAGGATGTGAACAGTCTAAGTGGTTGTAAAAAAAAAAAAATAGTCACACTTGGGGTGTTCGTGTCCAAATGGACCCCCATAGGTAATTAATGGGAAATTGGCAAAAATGTGAAAAAACTGAGTTTTTTGGTGCGTACAATCTACAAATCAGCCACAATCCATAAAAAAGCACACAACAGTGAAGGGGTGAATCTATAAAACATCAAGAGTGCAAAACAGACACATACACACACACGCTTTTGCACACATAAACACTCATAAATTCAGATTACATAAATCTGTTTTGAATTTTTAAAAATCACAGCTTCATCAGAATGTTATGAAACTAGGTGACTTTTATGGTATTAGGTATGTGAACAAACAAAAAAATTGGGAACAGGATGTGAACAGTCTAAAAAAATAGTCACACTCAGGACCTTCGGGTTCAAATGGACCCCCATAGGAAATGAATGAAATTGTCAAAAATATGAAAACACAGATTATTCAATATGACAGGGTTTCCGCGGGGTTGTAAAAGGTAGTAAAAGGTAGTAAATTAAATTATGCCAAATTAAGGCCAGTAAAAAGTAGTAAACGTCATCTGACGAGGTAGTAAATTTTCGAAGCCCTATCTAACTGGGTCTATGGTTTTCAAGTAGTATTGACAATATACGAGATTCCATTTTATGTCTTAAATATGTCTTATTAGTGTAATATTAAACGCAATATAGTAACACAACTTAGCTGTGGTGCGCGAGCACTGGAAACGCGCAGTGGATTGAGCGCGCAGCGGCACAGATGCGCGAGCTGGTCGAGCACATCCCTTCAAACAGACATCAGTGGAAAGTTTATAGTTGTAAAGATTCTGGGATCTAATCCTCGGGGAATTTGCATATCATAATTAATAATTGGTAATTAATAATTATTCATACATGTTTGGATTAGATCAGTCTTACATGTTAATAAATCTCCCTCTAAGGGAGAGTGTCATTTTACCTGAATGTATACATGTGAATCTTTTCATTTTAACGACAAGTTGATTGCAGTTAATTACACAGATCACGTCTTACAAATCAGGTAAAATTAATTTAGCTCAATTGTCAGAATAATATTGTCGGGGTTCCCCAATATCATCTTACCTTATAGGATGTCAGGAAACGCAATTCTCTGGCCAGAAGAATTGGGCTTCCTGCCCCATAACGAGTACTCTTTAAAAGATTAATTATTTAAATAATTAATTCGTAAAGCTTGTAGCATAAGATCTTTTTGGCACTTAAGAGACTTGAGCATGAGCAAAGAGAATGAATCAGTCACGTGAATATCATGATTTAATAAAGGCATGTCTACTTATATATTTACTACGTTACACGGGATATATACATATATATATAGGTATTTACAAACACAGACATAGACAATACAATAAAACATCAATGAACGAGTGAGTGTGTGAGATATAGAGATAGGGATGAATTACACGCGTGAGAGCGAGTAAGAGAGAGAGAGAGAGAGAAAGGGGTTTAGAGAGAGAGAACATTGGCATACTTCCTCCTAAGACATTCACCTTTTCTGATTACAACACGAAACATCATCTTAATGCTCCTTATGAGCTCTTTAAACAGATTATACTTGCACAGGTAATGGGTCTCGCTGTGTTGCTGCATTCCTGAAGGCCTGTCCCGGCCGCGTGCGTGAGCGGAGTCCTTTGTGTGTGTAAGCGTCACGTGGTGTTTCTGGGCGCTCGTGTTGCGCGGCGGGTTCAAGTCTTTGAGTAACATTACCAATGAAAGTAGCTCGGCTACGTTTGTTTCAATTCAATTCAATTCAATTCAAGTTTATTTGTATAGCGCTTTTCACAATACACATTGTCTCAAAGCAGCTTTACAGAAAGTGCATTTCAGAAATGTACAAAGAAAAATACAGTTAGTTAATCATGTATAAATTTAGGCATAACATATCGCCGGTGTTTAGTCGTCTCTTCACAGGCGTCGAGTCGTCTCTCCACAGGCGTTTAGTCGTCTCTCCACAGGTGTTGGGGCATCTGAAGTCTTCGTGAGAGGCTGGATACAAACTGGAGCTGACGAACGCTATTTACCTCGGGACTAGCGTCCCGAGATAACAGCAGAAAGACAGATGGGAAATAATTAGCATAGCTGATGTTCATAATATTAATGCATTCGAACTGATTCAGAAGTAGTATAAAAGGTAAGCATTAAGTGAATGCTTGGTTAAAGAGATGCGTCTTTAATCTAGTTTTAAACTGGGACAGCGAGTCTGAGTCTCGAACAATATCAGGAAGGCTATTCCAGAGTTTAGGAGATAAATGTGAGAACGCCCTCCCTCCTTTAGTAGACTTAGATATCCTAGGAACGACCAGAAGCCTCGAATTTTGTGATCTTAAAGAGCGCGATGGATTGTAGGGCGATAGAAGGTCTGTTAAATACACAGGAGCTAAACCATTTAGAGCTTTATAAGTCAATAGTAATACTTTGTAATTGATACGGAACTTAATAGGTAACCAGTGTAGAGATGATAAAATTGGTGTTATATGATCATATTTTCTTGATCTAGTAAGAACTCTAGCGGCTGCATTTTGGACTAACTGAAGCTTGTTTATTGAGGATGCAGGACAACCAGCTAATAAAGCATTACAGTAATCTAGTCTCGAGGTCATGAATGCATGAACTAACTTTTCTGCATCTGAAACAGATAGCATGTTACGTAGCTTAGCAATGTTTCTAAGGTGGAAAAAGGCTGTTCTTGTAACATATGATATATGATTTTCGAAAGTCAAGTTGCGGTCTAGTATAACACCCAGGTCTTTTACTGTAGTGGATAAAGTAACAGGACATCCTTCTAAATTAAAGTTGTATTGTAAGGGATTTTGTGGGTAGTTTTTTGGACCAATAAGTAATACCTCCGTTTTATCTGAATTTAATAGCAGGAAATTACACGTCATCCAGCATTTTATATCTTTTAGACACTCTGTCAAGTTAGATAAGTTAGTGTTTTCATCTGGTCGTGATGAGATATATAATTGAGTGTCATCAGCATAACAGTGAAAATTAATTCCATGTTTTCTTATAATATTGCCAAGTGGCAGCATATATATTGAGAATAGCAGAGGGCCTAGGACAGATCCTTGCGGCACTCCATAGTCTACTGATGTTATCTTTGATTTTTCCCCATTTAAACAGACGAAATGGTAACGGTCTGATAAGTACGATCTAAACCAGCTTAATGCCTGTCCCTGCACACCAGTGTAGTTTTGTAGTCGATCTAAGGGTATTTTATGATCTATAGTGTCGAACGCAGCACTAAGATCAAGTAGAACTAGTATTGAGATACAGCCTTGGTCAGAGGCTAAGAGTAAATCATTTGTAATTTTAACTAGCGCAGTTTCTGTGCTATGATGCAGTCTGAATCCCGACTGAAATTTTTCGTAGATATCATTTTCTTGCAAGAAAGAGTATAATTTAGCGGACACAATTTTTTCTAGTATTTTAGACATAAATGGAAGATTTGAGATGGGTCTGTAATTTGCTAGGTTATTTGGATCTAATTGCGGTTTCTTAATGAGAGGTTTTATTACTGCCAGCTTGAATATTTTTGGAACGTGACCTAAAAATAAAGACGAGTTAATAATATTGAGAAGAGGCTCTTCCACTACAGGTAACACTTCTTTAAGTAGTTTAGTGGGTATTGGATCTAATAAACATGTTGTTGGTTTAGATGCAATGATTAGTTTATTTAGTTCTTCCTGTCCTATAGTTGTAAAGCGGTTTAGTTGTTCTAGAGGGGCCATAATTGAGGCCGAGTCATTAGACACCATAGAGGATTGTACATTTACAATTGTGTTTCGGATGCTTTCTATTTTCTCATTGAAGTAATTCATAAAATCATTACTACTATATTGTAACGGAATATTTTGCTCTGGAGATGTCTTATTATTTGTTAGTCTAGCCACGGTGTTAAATAAAAACCTTGGATTATTTTGGTTATTTTTAATTAGTTTGCGGATATGCTCAGCCCTGGCTGATTTTAGAGCCCTTTTATAACGTGACATACTGTCTTTCCACGCGATTCTGAAGACCTCTAAATTAGTTCGTTTCCATTTAAGCTGTAAGTTATGAGTTTCTCTCTTGATAGCATGCGTAGCACTGTTGTACCATGGTGTTTTAGTTTTCTCTCTAACCTTTTTTAATCTAATTGGTGCAACAATATCTAGTGTACTAGAGAAAATGTTGCTCATACTGCTAGTCATTTCCTCTAGTTCATCTGTTTGTTTGGGTTTACTGAGCAGCTGAGATAGATCAGGTAAGCTATTTGAGAATCTATCTATAGTGGTTGGAAGGATTGTTCTGCCTGGTCTATAACGTGGTGCAACATGACAAATTTCAGCAGTGCGTATTATGCAAGTTACCATGTAATGATCAGTGAGATCGTCACTTTGCGGTATAATATCTATATCGGTTGGATCGGTTCCATATGAAATAATTAAATCTAGTGTATGATTTAGACGATGAGTGGGACCACTGACGTTTTGCTTCACCCCAAAAGAGTTTAATAGATCTGTAAACGCAGCCCCTAACGCATCATTTGTATTATCTACGTGTATGTTAAAGTCGCCAATAATTATTGCTTTATCGACATTGACCAATAGGTCTGAGAGAAAGTCTGCAAAATCTTTTAGGAAATCAGTATATGGCCCTGGGGGTTTATATACGGTAGCCAAGGCTAGAGATAATAAGGATTTCTTTCTTACATCTAAGAGCGTAACATTTAGCACAAGTACTTCAAACGAATTAAACCTATGACAAGTTTTCTGAGTAACATTAAGAATATCTCTATAGATTGTTGCAACACCGCCGCCACGACCGATCAGACGGGGCTCATGCTTATCACAGTATCCTGGTGGAGTAGACTCATTTAGACCGAAATAATCATTTGGTTTAAGCCAGGTTTCAGTAAGGCACAGAACATCGAAATTATTATCTGTGACCATTTCATTTACAATAACCGCCTTAGGTGTGAGCGATCTAATGTTTAGAAGACCTAGCTTTAGAAATTGTTTTTGTTCACTGATATTTAGATTTTCTGGTTTAATTACAATAATATTCTTGCTAGATCTTACAGTAGATTTGTTGTTTGGCTTCACTAAGCGAGGAATAGACACAGTTTCTATATAATGTTCTACATTGGTACTTATATCAATTAAGTTGGGACAGCAAAGACTATGATTTGGACTTTGACTTACTAGTCAGATGGTGTGTAGCGTCTTGGAGATGTTGTCCGACAGAACAGCCGCTCCGACTCTGCTGGGGTGCAGACCATCAGGACGGAAGAGCCTAGGTCGCTCCCAAAACAGATTCCAATTATTTACAAAGAGCAGTTTCTGTTCATTACACCATGACATTAACCATTCATTTAAAGCAAATAATCTACTGAACCTTTCTCGTCCAAGTCGGTACGTGGGAAGCGGTCCAGACACGACGATCGTTGCTCTAGGCGATGTGCTGCGTACCGTCTCGATCAGGCTCCTGTAGTCCTTCTTCAGAACCTCCGTCTGCCGCAGCCTGATGTCATTCGTCCCCGCGTGCAGCACGACAGCTCCGACGCGCTCGTCACCGTTCAGGATCTCGGGAACCTGCGCAGCGACATCAAGAACACGAGCACCAGGAAAGCAGTGAGTGCGCACCTTACCTTTACCCGAGGTAGCACGGACATGGCGGACCATGGAAGTGCCGATGATCACGGCGTCGTCGCGTTCCGACTCGCGAAGAGGGGAGAAGCGGTTCCGGGTGGAGATCTCGAAGACCGGGAGGGGGGGAGAGGTTCTTGCTCTGGTCCTGGCTCGTGTCGTGACCCAGGGTGCAGGAGTGATTGAAGGCAGAGATGATCGCGTCCTCCTGGGCAGAGAAACGCACGGAGTAGACAAAGTCGGAGTCAAAGTCAAAAAGTTACTAACCACTGACTTGTGAGCATCGGCGCGTGATGTTTCAAGGGCTGATCGACGATCTCGCAGCTCGGCTTGCTTCTCCAGCAGAACACGAATCTGCTTCTCCACCGACTCCAGCTCCAATCGTACCGAAATCAGCTCGAATGTGTGCTCAGCTCACCTGCACTCAGAGGTAACGTTAGACACACATCCGATATGTTCGCCATTTTAACAGATGAACAGTAAATTAGTAGTAATAGTAAACAGTAAAGCAATCCGATTGTTGTTGTTTTTTTTTATAAGGAATAGTATCGAGGATAAGTTCACATGATATAAAAATAGAAAGTGCCTGTTTACAATTGAGTGGTAAAGAAGAAAATCAAGGATTAATGAATCAATTCGATGGAGCTCCAAACACAAACACAGACCGCACGCGCATGTGCTTATGCCCCGTTGATGCAGGCTCTAAGCACAATCAACGTGTGTCTGTACTTTCAGAGAAGCTTTCAGAGAAACGGGTCTAAAATGAGACGCTCGAGGCCACGCGTGAAATGCTAGCGGGCTAAAGGCTAGTAGCCGAGATTCGGAAAGTTGGATCTAAGTAGCGATATCAAAGCAATCCGATTGTTTTTTATAAGGAATAGTATCGAGGATAAGTTCACATGATATAAAAATAGAAAGTGCCTGTTTATAATTGAGTGGTAAAGAAGAAAATCAAGGATTAATGAATCAAATCGACGGAGCTCCAAACACAAACACAGACCGCACGCGCATGCCGACGTGCGTCTGTGGAGGGGAACGTGCGTCTCTGTTTCACTTCGTGGAAGTAAACAGAGTCGACTATGGAAAACAAAACTTTGCCTTAAAGAAAAGATATAAAGATCGGATCGGGTCTCCGAAGGAGACCACGAGATCGGGTTACATGGTGCAGCAGTAACGATGGACAAAGCAAGAGAGAGCGCGAGAGAGGGAGGGGGACTGATTTATCCCTTTGGATAAAGCCAACCTTCTCCTGTCAGCTTGGCCAATCGGAAAGAGGGAGTTTCGAGCGGGAGTTTAGGTTTTATGATCTTTTGTTCTCTTAAGCAAGGCATTTGAAACCCTAATTTCATCGGGTGTTTAAAAGCAGAATCTTCATAATTATTATAGTCATATGTGTAACAAAGTTTTAGCAAGATGTGATTTCAATGGCTAACTGGGGAGCGAAGATCGGAGCTCAGAGACTCCAAACTTGCCACAAATGGATTTGGTTAAACATTAGTTGGCAAGGTTTGAAACATTATCCCAGTTTTCGAGAAACAGACCAAACACATAAATAACAAATCATAACATGAGATTAGATACATTGTTCGTACACTTCTCAAGGAGAAATAGAATATATATATACATAAATGTAGAATTCATTCCTCCTTCTTTAGGACTCAGAGAGAGAGAGAGAGAGAGAGAGAGAGAGAGAGACCCCCACCTTCTCTGACATTCCTTTGGGAGGTGTAAACGCTGTTATCTAAGAATGCCAGGCTCTGACAGTAAGTTTTGGTTCTTACTGTCCCAAAAAGCTGGTGCACATAGAATCATACATTTTACTGTAATTTCTTGTCTCTGATTAATTCAGCTGGACCCTGAGGATTAGAACAAGACCAAGAACGATGTATAACGCTTCTGGAAATAGCCAGTTATGTGTAAAGTGCCCAATGATAAAAATCATAGTTATTCCAATGTAACAATGACAACAAACAAACAGACACACATAAAACACATTGAATATATTTGTTTAAATGTCTTTAAACAAAGAGAAGGTTCATTTCTCTTTAGAATCCCCTTTCCGTTGGCATTCCGATCGGCCATCAAATTGTCTTGTAAGTTAACACCACGCTATGTCCGTATTGGATCTTACTTGTGGGGGATGTGTGTGTGTGTGTGTGGGTGTGGAATGTACATTCCAGGCCTCCAGTCTCTCTGAAGCCTTTTTGGGATTTTAGTTATTCAGGATATATTTAATTATTCAGATTCACCCTAAATACGCTACATAGTTCAATCGGATGTCAATGGCAAAGAAAATTAAAACGAGTCATCTAGCTTATTATTATCGTTAACTGGCGAGAGAGAGAGAGCGCGCGGCCGCACTTCTGTTGAATGCTCCTGATCGTTCACTCAGCACGTGTTATTTGGATTAACACTAAATCACGTAAGTAAAGTAAAACATGACCTGTTACCTGATTTATGTATAACGAGTGGTTCCCTACATTATTACTGGACGTGTGCATATCAAGAAGTTCCATGAACGCAAACATCCAAAGCGCGTGCCCAGCAAACCAGCGCCTCAGCGCGCGAATACTAAATTAAATTGTCTTTCACGTCACAAAATTATGTAAAAACGCCCGTCTTGGCGAGTATCCTAGTAAACAAAAGTCAGTTATATCTCAAGTGAACGTAGGCATGTTCAAATGCGGCCCGTGCCTTCTGTCTTAAAGGGGCAGCAATTTAATAAACCTGCTACTGTGTTTTAATGTTAATCAAACAAAGGACAAATAAATTACTCACTGCTCTTGACTAAATAGTCTACCCTTTTAAACTTTACAAAAATATCCATCTGTTTTATTTAGCTATACAGTAATGAATATGCAAATGTTTCACATTTGATTACTTTATTCAAATGTACATGTATGTATGAACAGCATATTGCACTAGCACAGCAGCTTCAGTCCTGTATTGTATTGACCTCATATTGCAAAACAGTTTAACTTTCAAATAGACATATGGGTCCTTTTAGCCTAAACTTTTTTAAACATGTCATCAATAAAATCCTCACCCCTCAAAATTATCACTTCTGAAAAACTGGACCAACTTGATAATATAATTGGAATGCCTCCATAGAGACTGTTGTGTATGAGAGAGAGAGAGCAGCTCCGTCTGTAATCTTCGACCCGCATGTTTTGCAAATTGCAACTCGTTTTTTGACGCTCTGCAGCATAGATATAGACGAATCCGACGAGTCGAGCGCTCTGTGTAGGCTGCCATCTTGTGGCGACGCCATTACTGAGCTGTTACCGGTAGCTGCTATGTAAACAAACCTCCGTGATAACGCACCCTCGATGACAGCTACAGCCAGGCAGAATGACTTGTTGGGTTGATGATGTTAGACAGTGGCCTCTAGTCACAGATGAAGGTACAAACGATCTTACAGATTATTTATGAAAATAGCTTGGCAAGCTAGCTAGGCTAACGTTAGCTAACGAGGAAACTATAAAAAGATCTGTCCATTTGGCAACAATAAATAAATGAATGACATCAAATAAACGAATTCATGTTTTTCATTTGTGTCCATTATTTATCTCATTTTCACATTGCAAAAGGCAAGGGTAAGGTACAGCTAGAAAATATACATAATATCGACCAATTAGTGTTTTTAAACCATGGAAAGAGGTCAATATAACAGCAGGAGAACAATTTTGTCACATAACGTTACATTTAGCTCAGGAAAGCCATTTAATGACCATAGCATGTTAATCACAGTCAAGCAAATCAAACATTAACAACAGACATAACAGTAATGTTACTAACGTTACTGCCCCAATGCGCCCCTTCTGTTGTTTTAAAGGTATTCAAGAGTATTTTCTCGTTCGCCTAGCATCCGATGATCAACAAAATGCTTTGATTTCTTTGAAATGTTTTCCCACTCGACATTATAAAAGTTATAACGTTAGTGACAGTCGTAAATCGCGGGCTGTTTATTCCAGTGGACGCAAGTTGCAACTAAAACAATAGGAGGCAATGGCGCAACGCTACCCAGCAACAGCTCAGTTATGGCGCCCGCTTACTTCCGGTAGTTTCGCCGGATTCGTCTATACACATGGCTGTGCAGCTGCAAATGCGTTTGTTTTACAGGCTTCAGTAAATCGAGTAAAATGAGACATTTGTAGGCTATGATAAGAAAAACTACTACATTAAAAATATAATTTTTTGCACTGGAAAGAACATTCTAGAAGTCTAATTCTATTGAATAAGTTTGCACAAGGCTACAGAAAACTGATGTGTTTATTTTTCTTCAAATGCAGTAAGCCAGTGAGTTTTGAGTTATGTTGTATTTGTTTAAGTTAAAAATAAAACGTATTATGAACTAAACAAATACATGGTTAATGTTTGGCAAAATGATCATGATAGCCTTTATATATCTGAGTGGTAAAAGTCTTGTATATTGATTAAGCCTACTTTGCTATTAATTTATGTGCAACTTGTAAAAATATTTAAAAAATATATAATGCAACTTTGCCTAATAAGGTGCATTATAATGTGCTATAAAATGTAGGAATTTCAGGGGTTATGTTTCAAAATTTTCTTCCGTAGGGGCGCATGTCAACTGCCCCCCCCCCCCCCTTACCCCCCCCCCCCCCCCCCCCACCCCCGGTAACATAAAAGCACTTAACAGTATCAAATTGGAGGATAGAGTGTCAGTAATGTATAATAATAAGATTAAACATTAAATGTTCAGTTAAAGGCATTTCATTATTGAATACAGAGATGCCTGTCTGTTTAGTTTAATTAGTATCTGTGTAATCAAATTGATTATAATCGCTAATGAAGGCAAATTGCAGAATTAAATAATTTTTTTTTTAATAAAGTTAAATAGGCACAAGCTAATTTACATTTGACCACAGTTATAATATTTACTTGTCTAAGATTCCTCAGTCAGATTATGTTAACTTTAAGAAAACGGTGAAAAAACTAGACAGACTCATATCAACAACAATACTAAGCCATCTTGGTTAATGTTTCAGAAAAGTTAAAATGAGAAGAGTAACAGTGTTTCTTTTAGGATTTTAATTAGCGTGTGAGGGATGATATAGTCAAACAATCTTTTGGGTGCCCGCAGCACGCTCACAGTGTGAAGCGCGTGTCCGCACTATTCTCCGACATGCTCGCTCGCGGTGTGTAGCGCGTGTCCGCACTATTCTCCGACATGCTCGCTCGCGGAGTGTAGCGCGTGTCCGCACTATTCTCCGACATGCTCGCTCGCGGTGTGTAGCGCGTGTCCGCACTATTCTCGGACATGCCTGCTTGCGGTGTGAAGCGCGTGTCCGCACTATTCTCGGACATGCCTGCTTGCGGTGTGTAGCGCGTGTCCGCACTATTCTCGGACATGCCTGCTCGCGGTGTGTTTTTAATGCGTGTCCGCGCCGACATGCCCGATCGCGGTGTTCTTTATCAATCAACCAAAGCCGGCCGCGGGGGCGCCACCCTCGCGAGTGCGTCACGTGTGGTGTTTGTCAACCCACCTTTGGAGAGAAGTGAAAGTGACCGCTCGGCTAGTATCGATACTTCGGGAAATTAATATTGGTACCGTTCAGATATTTCAGTATCGATATTTATCGAAATATCGATATTTTTGACAACACTACCAACAACCGAACATTTTGACGTACCCTCTCGTAACTTCTGCATCCTTGAGCTTGGACTACAAAATCGCAGCGAGAAATAAAAATGTCGGATTGCTCGAAGTGTTGGGCCGGGAGTCGATGTCCTTATTTGGCAGTTCCGCTGCAAATACTATGACGTAATTGTTCAAAAAACGTCATAGATAACAGAATAATCGGAACAGGTAGAAAAATTTATTTCGATTTCATGAGCTCCGTGCACTTGATGTTAAATTGAGTTATAAGTGTTCATGTCAGGTTTAAATAATCAATTGTGAAAGAGTATTCATTGAGATGTTATATTTGACTATTAGTTTGAGTCATTATCTTGTTGAAAGTTTATTTGTGTGCTATTAATTAGGGATGCACCGATCCGATACTCGGTATCGGCTCCGATACTGCCATTTTTGCTGGATCGGGTATCGATCAGACGAGGCCGATCCAAATCCGATATTGTGCGTTTACTTTTCTGTGATATTGTTAAGCCCCACAAAAGGCACAAAAACATTCTAAAGCAACATAAAGTTTCCGTGCACTCTTATTATAAGTGTTCTGAAGCCATTATATAGTATAATGTGAGATATAAATGAATATTTAAGTCATTAAATTTAAGATCACGTAAACATTTCCCACCGCTGCGGCTGTCAGTCATTCTCCATTCAGCATCAAACAGCGCGTCGCGTTCAGGTACGACAATCAACAATGATAAAACTCTCTCCAAGATGATTCAATCTTACTATTATTATACTTGATCTGTAGATAAAGCTCTATGGTTTCGCATAAACAACTTTATATTGCTGGACTTTATTGCTGTAACTTAATCATGTTACTATCTACCGGGTGTCCGTTAGATCACAACACTAGAGTAGTCAGAGCACTGTCATTGTTCTTCACGCGCACAGTAACTGAAATTTAAAACTGTTAAAAGAAACAGCTGTAAAAAATAGATACTGTATAATACACTACGCATCAATATGTATTTCCTTTGTGCTTTGAACCTTTCAATGCGAACTCGACGCGCTGGAGCTGTGACTCCGTGTTGCTTCAAGCGCATCATTCTGCGCTCGGGATGCGCATAAGCGCTTTGTGCCGCACTGTATTGGAGTCGTTCATATCATAATGCAGTGACGCAATTAAAAAAGATTATTATATTAATAGCTTTTCTTGTTGTCTTTTCTTGTTTTCTTGTGTCAGCTGTGCTATACATTTAAAACATGTCTCAATTTTATAGTATCCTAGGCTATATCTAAAATAATTTATCTTTTTTATTTTTGTTATCTTGTTTTTCATGAATGTGTTTTACGTAAGCAATAAGGTACGAGAGGCTGTGCTGTATCGTGAATAAGTAACGGCTCAAGGGCGTTGTTAGGCACGACGCGAAGCGGAGTGCCTGCAACCCCTTGAGCCGTTACTTATTCACGAGACAGCACTTGCCTCGAGTATCTTATTGCTTTTATAAAACGGTTTCCACACAATATTAAATTAAAAAACAATGTATTAGTGCAACTTTCGTGTAGTTAAATCAATAAAAACATTCCTTCCGCTAGAAAAATGTAGTCCCTGACTGTGAAGAGCAACGTTCCAATGTGTACCTATGCAGGAAAGCTCAAATAAAAACAACAAACCATTCGCAAACTTTGTCTTATTCTTTTTATTTTTTACAACACAAAATTTGTGACATTTCCTTTTTGAAATTTCCTCACACAAATAGCTTATCTCTCAGCAAAATAACAAATAAAATAAAAACACAAGGGCACATATTTTGATAGATAGGCTAACGGTCTTTAATCTAGTTATTAATTTAGTTTCTAAAATGCTGCCTAACAAGAGATACTTTATTTATTGTTGTTTATTTATATTTATTTGAACATCTCCGTTTATTGTGCACGCATTAAATATTTGTCTCATTTCAATCGGCTCCTCTGTGGTGATATTTAACGCGGTCCTCTTTAGTTGGGGCTCAGCGCTGTCAGCGGTGTTTTCTGTTGCAGCAAGAATGTCACTCCAGTGATTTCTTTGTTTTAAGTTTGGCCTCCAGTAGCTCTGTAGTGAACTTTCACACTTATGTCAACTCACAGACATAATTTCCATCGATTCGAGACCAGCATCGGACAATCTCTGCACCATGGTGCTGCGCAGGCAGTGATTTGTGTAAACCTTGGAGGTACCTGCTGCTTTACAAATTCTCGGCAACATAGTTGCGAGGTAGTTCACACCCATAGGCTCTCTTGTGTACCTGCAACAGTCAAAAACGAGAAAAACCTTTAACACAACAAGATTTAACACAAATTATAAAATAGCTTATGATTTATGTGCCGCTGCGTGCGTGATCTACGTACCAAACACATTTAGAGAGGTTTTGCTTTTTTGGGTGAAGGTAAAAAGCGGGAGGGTTAGACTCTGCAGTGTAACTGCACGTCAAACCAGACTTTGTTTATGAGTCCTTCAGGTGTGTTGGGATTAAGCGCATCGGACAGTTTTATGGTGCTGAAATCTTCAGCAGAAATCGATGTGTGATGCTCCGTTTTATCACGACCCTCTCTTCTCATTGTCTTTACCACTCCAACGAAAACATTATTGGATGAGGTGAAATCGAAATTTACTTTAAACATTTTAGCCTTTTTAATTCTTAAGCTTTTTTCTTTGTTTATGTTGAGTTGTGTGGTTGCTAAGGGTGTTGCTATGGGCGCAGTGATAAATAGAACCGTTGGGTGAAGCGGTCGTAGCCGTGTTTTATCGTGAATAAAGCACAGCTCTTGACCAATCAGAATCAAGGATTCGAACTAACCGTTTTATAATAATATATATTGTACATTGCATTTACTGTGTGTTTTGTACTTAACTAACTAGTGTACTTAAACATGTATTTTGTGGTTAACAGGCGAAAGAGCTGCGGTTAACAGTGCCTGTCTGTTTATGTGTTCCCTCACAAAGGGAACTCGCGATGAGTCAAATGACGCCTTGGGAACGCCCCCAGGGTGAATGCGTCTGAATCATCTATGTCAACTAGTCCAATGGAAAGAATGAGCGTCACGGGCGGGTGACGTCATGACCAGGAAATGATAAAAGCACATCCGGTGCAAACCGGCATTAGCTTCTGTTGCCTCAGCAAGCGATCTGTGTTATACTGTCTCTGTCTATTTATTGTTGTCTGTTGCAATATATCTCGGAAACGTTATGGCGAAACAAGTGTACAAACAGTGTGTTCCTCCCTGCCCGTGTTATTTAACAGGTGGGGACACACACGAGCTTTGTGTCATTTGTTTGGGAGTGGAGCATGCGGTCTCAGCCTTCGAGGGGGCTGAGTGCCAACACTGTGAAATGCTACCACTTCGCATGCTCCGCTCTTGCCTGTCACTCTTTGATGAGAGTGGGCAGGCTCGCGATCCTCAGGGATCAGGACCCGCGTCTGCCGAGGCAGCGCGGAGAATGCATTCCTGGGGATCGCAAAAGGATCTTTCGGAGGGGTTGGAGACAGGTCCGAGGGCTCTTTCTCCTTCCTTACCCGGAAGATCCAGCGCTTACAGCATCGGTTTCGCGCCCTCTGAGGGGGGTTTTAGAGCAGCCAGTTCAGGTAGTTCCTGCCATTATGTTTCAGGCTCCAGAATTAGCTGTCTCGGTAACACCAGAGACCAGCCTCCAGGGGCTGGTTCCCTTAGTAAATTTTCTGGCAGCGTGGAAGCTTCTGCCGAATATTTCTCGTTGGGTCCTGCAGATTGTAGAGAAAGGATACAGAATCCAGTTTGGTTCTTGTCCTCCTCGTTACAACGGGGTGTTGCCCACAGTGGTGCATCCTGAGCAGGCTCTGGTAATGGAGCAAGAGGTAAAGGCCTTGTTAGCAAAGGAAGCTATAGAACAGGTGTACTCACCCGACCGAGAGTCGGGTTTTTACAGCCGTTATTTCATTGTTCCAAAAAAGGATGGAGGGTTGCGTCCCATTTTAGATCTTCGTCTGTTAAATCGATCAGTACAGAAACTCAAGTTCAAGATGCTGACACTCAAACAGATCGTGACCCAAATCAGATCCGAGGACTGGTTTGTCACGATAGATCTGAAGGACGCTTACTTCCATATCTCCATCCTCCCTCAGCACAGGAAGTTCCTAAGGTTTTCTTTCGGGGGCAAAGAATACCAATATCGGGTTCTTCCTTTCGGTCTAGCTTTATCACCCCGCACGTTCACGAAATGCGTGGATACAGCTCTAGCCCCTTGGGCTTCAGGGCGTACGTGTTCTGAACTACATCGGTGACTGGCTGATTCTGCGGAATCGGAGCAGTTGGCGGTTCGGCACTGAGGTGTCGTTCTCGCTCATATGCAGATGTTGGGGTTGAGGCTCAATGCCAAGAAGAGTGTGCTTTCTCCAGTACAGAGAACCACTTTCCTTGGTGTGGTATGGGATTCAGTGACGATGCGGGCCACTCTATCGCCCGTTCGTGTAGCTGCTATCCTGACAGCCACCAAAGAGCTAAAGCTAGGCCAGTCACGCACTGTAAAACAGTTCGAGAGACTGTTGGGTCTTTTGGTAGCAGCGTCCAACGTGATACTTTTTGGCCTGCTGTACATGAGACCTTTACAGTGGTGTCTCAGGACCAGAGGGTTCTCCCCGAGGGGAAACCCACTTCGTATGATCAAGGTCACCCGGCGGTGCCTTCGTGCCTCAGTTATATGGAGGAAGCACTGGTTCTTAACCCAGAAGAAAATATGGGAATTTACGGCCAAGCAGAAGTGGATCTGTTTGCGTCTCAACATACGACGCACTGTCCTCTGTGGTTCTCCCTTACTCACCCAGCCCCCCTGGGGCTGGATGCTATGGTGCAGACGTGGCCGAGGCTACGTCTGTACGCTTTTCCCCCTGTTGCTCAGCTCCCAGGAGTTCTGGAGCGAGTCCGTCGATACGGAATAAGCCTACTGCTAGTAGCACCACGCTGGCCAAGTCCGATCTGGTTTACGGACCTGATCCACCTCTTAGACGGTCCTCCCTTGGAGATCCCGATCAAGAGAGACCTTCTGTCTCAGGCCGTGGGCACAATATTTCACCCTCGACCAGAAATTTGGAACCTGTGGATTTGGCCTCTGAGGGGGCCCAACTCAATAGTTTTCTCTCAGCTGAGGCTGCTGAGACCATTCTAAGCTCCAGAGCTCCAGCTACTAGGAAACTAAATGCGCGTACTGTTGCTCTTGGGTTTTTTCTGTATGGTGTCACCGACATCAGTGGGATCCAGTTAACTGTTCTGTGAACACAGTACTCGAGTTCCTGCAGGAGCGCTTTACGTCAGGTCTATGTCCTTCCATGCTCAAGGTCTACGTGGCTGTCATTGCGGCTTACCACGACTGGTGGGGGGTACATCGTTGGGTCGAGACCCCCTGATTACACGTTTCCTTCGTGGCACTTTGAGGCTAAGGCCTGCAACTCGCACTAGGGTGCCAGCTTGGGATCTTGCTATAGTACTAAAAGGCCTGTCTAGGGCTCCATTCGAGCTCTTAGATTCGGTTTCAGAGAAGTTTCTTACCCTTAAGACTATCTTTCTGCTAGCTATTTCATCCCTTAAGAGAGTTGGAGACCTTCAGGCCCTTTCGGTTTCCCCCACTAGCCTTGAGTTTGCACCGGGGATGGTCAAGGCATTCTTATATCCAAAACAGGGATACGTCCCTAAGGTGCCTACCTTGACTCCGAGGCCTATTGTGCTGCAGGCTTTCTGTCCTCCTCCTTTTACATCTGCGGACCAGGAAAGGCTGAACCTCTTGTGTCCAGTGCGAGCACTGGACACTTATGTGCATCGGACATCTTCATGGAGGAAGTCCGACCAATTACTGATTTGCTTTGGATCACCTAAGAAATGTCTTCCTGCTTCTAAACAGACGGTCAGTAAGTAGATAGTTGAGGCTATTTCACTTGCATACGAGTACTCGGACCAGCCGTGTCCTTTGGTGGTCCGAGCTCACTCTACTAGGGGTATGGCGGCTTCTAAAGCCTTACTATATGGGGTTTTTCTTCAAGACGTCTGTGATGCGGCGGGCTGGTCCTCTCAGCTCACATTCGTTAGATTTTACAGTTTAGACCTGGATGCTGCCCCAGGTTCTCAGGTGCTTAGTGCTTAGTTACAACAGAATGACACTCAGGTACTTGGAATTCTGGCGCTTTGGGTATTCTCGTTCGCATCGCGAGTTCCCTTCGTAAGGGAACGTCTCAGGTTACTACTGTAACCATAGTTCCCTGAGAACAGGGAATGAGACGATGCATCACCCTGCCATACTTGTGCTTTTATCATTTCCTGGTCATGACGTCACCCGCCCGTGACGCTCATTCTTTCCATTGGACTAGTTGACATAGATGCTTCAGACGCATTCACGCTAGGGGTGTTCCCAAGGCGTCATTTGACGCATTGTCTCATTCCCTGTTCTCAGGGAACTATGGTTACAGTAGTAACCTGAGACGTTTTATCACACAGGTATGTTAATTGGTATCTAAGAAACACTGTAATGCTGTTTTAAATTATTATTTGCATACAATTACATTTTTGTGAATTGATTATAATAATAATTAATTATACCTATATTGCTATGATTACATATATTGTGTATGTGTGTGCGCTCTTTCCTGCAATGTCACTTGAGGAGAGGCAAAAGAGCTGCGGTTAACAGTGCCTGTCTGTTTATGTGTTTTATCACACAGGCATTGTAATTAAATTACAATGTTAAATGTGAGGTGATAATCTGCAGTCAGCGACCCGATTTATGCCAGTCTTTCTCTAGTCTTTCATATCAAACATGTTTGATATTATCACAAGTCCTAGCGTAGTCATAGTGACGTAAAACAATCAACAACCAATAAAATTGTTCTCAGAAAACCGGAAACAGGAAGCCATCAGTCACAACAAAGAAACATGTAGACGGACGTGGAAACACAACGAGCACCAAGTAGGTGAAAATGGACCATGGATAAAGAGGAGCGCCTTGTCGAGCTGTGGGCAGAGCAGCCGTGTCTTTTTGATGTAAACTGCCATTCATACCACGAGAGAGTGGAAAAAGAAAAGAAGTCTGTTATCTGGTTAAAAACCGGTTGCTCCCGAACCGTGCTGTGGTTCGCGTGAATGTGAAAGCAACACGGACTCGGGTGCGCACTTGTTCAGGAAATAAAGTAACCTGCGCATGCGTTTTAGCTTATTGTGATGTATTCAGTTAAATAAAACACTTGTAAGGGATAATAGTGTTGATGATTTACCTTGGATACGAGCGAGAGTGAGCCTGCAGTGTATTCGTGCATTGCGCGTGGAATCAGGGCAACAAAGTTGGAAATCCACTTCCGTTTACAAGCAGCAGTAGTTCACCTTATGTGACACACGCGCAGTAAACCTGTATTGTTCACTCAACTGCGCATAATAGCAGCGAATTAATAAAAAACACAATATTGACCCGCGTTCTGTTTTCTATCATGCTCCGTGCACAGTTGCGATGACGTAATATGCATGCAAACGCACCAGGGTTCGATAGAATCAAGTTGAGTGTGAAACCAGACCAATGCTGCTGGGGGCGCTGGGAACAAACGCGCTCGGGCTCAGACCGCAGCAAACCAGCCCAGTGTAAAAGCCCCCTTAAATCACTGCTGAGCATGATGGGAGGAATTTGGTGGGAATAAAAAGCTAAAATAATCTAGTTGTAGTCTTGTAAATAGTGTCACTACAAGATTCAGTGTTTGTAAAATATTTAGTCTGAGACTAAAAACTGTGAACCCAAGTCTTTAGATGTGAGCTGATAATCTTATAAAGTCTTTTCTAAATCTTTTCAAAGTCTTTAGGTGTACAGAAAGCATTATTGGTAAGCCCCAGCTCTTTGTTTGGTTGTCTCTTTTTTGTTTGGTATCAGTATAATAGAAAAACCAAATCTCTTTAACCCTTTATAACACCACCTCCTTGGCCACAAAAATATGAGGAAAAGAAAATGCCACAATGTCTCTTTATTCTCTTGTTTATTTATGTAGGATTAAGAGATACAGCTGGTATTATTTATCATTCTAGATTTAATACTTTATCAAAACACTTTTGAGTCACATGTGATATTCTGTCCTGTCTGTCTCCGTGCTGAAACTCTTTATACAAAGCAGTGGCGTAGGTTTGATTTTGAAATTGGTGGGGACGGCAGTTGCGTAGCCCTCCCTCTAGGGGGGTTCTGGGGCATGCTCCCCCGGAAGAAAATTTTGTACATTTTAAGGTTAAATGCATCAATCTGGTGCACAAAATTAAGAGCTTCAACCGGCTTCGACCCATGAACTGTGCACATTGAAAAGAGGGCTCAAACATCTTTTTAGTTATGATATAGAGTCTCTGTCTACATTAGGCTACATTATATTTTGTATTACACTATAGAATAGGAAAATTGAAATTACTTTTGTACTAATTTCTTCACTTGTAAGAAATAAACCCTTGAGCTTTTATTTAGGAGAAAACACCAGATCACCATGCTGATCGTGTGAGCAAGAGCGCACTTTTCTTTAAATCAGGCAGCACAAACAGAATGCCTAACGTTACTTAATTAAAGTCTTGTGCTGTTTAGCCAAAAAAAAAAAACGAAATATAATACCGAAAACACTCGACATGTCAACAAAACTCATTAGTCCTCATTAATACAGATTCATATGTTAAATATACTTCATGATTTCAATTCAATCATACACTGAAGGTTCAGAATTATTGGAATCACATTCTGCTAAGCTCCTGTTATCTTAAGGGAAACAGTAGGAAACCACTGAAAGTGTTGTGGTAATTCTGGCTATCATATATCCTTGTGCCAGACCAAAGTCTCACATAGACAACATCTCCAACCTCCAGGATCAACACAACTCCATTCGAGGAGTTTGACCGACCCTGAGCCTGAGGTTGAAAATCATGTGATGAAACCACATGCTGTCCATTCTTTACAATGTATACACTTGCTGGAGTTCCTCCAAAACCAAATACAGAGACTCTGAACATGTACGCTCCTTTCAGTGGGGCTGTGAAAATACCTAAATCAAATAACAAGAGATACAGAATCAGATGTTTCCTGTATGATCGCTTAATCAGCAAACACACTGTGCAATAGTTTTAAAAGATGGCAGATCATTAAATCTCTTATACACATTACACAACTGCAGAGAGAGGTCAGAATGGAACAGAAGGGTTTTCATTACTATAAACTGAGTTTTATGACTCATTTCATTGATAATTACCTGTGATTGGGTTATAGGCGTTCCCTATGTTTGTGAAGACTTTCCTGTAGGTTAGTGTGATTTCAGTGGTAAAAGGACCAACGTGTCCATCGCCAGATTGCATCAGTGAAGCTGAAAAAGCAATCTCTCTCTCTGTTGTTGAAAAAAAATAAGCAATATTGTAATTATATATATATATATATATATATATATATATATATATATATATATATATATATATATATATATATATATTACACTGAGAATGTATACACTGAATTTAACATCATTCAAGCACTTTCACCTCTATTTTCCTTTCTCAACTCCACTTGACCCAGAGTAAGATTTGATATTTCTATGAAGAAAATAATAATTGTTAAATGAAATTCACACAATCTATTGTAGTAAATAGATAACACAATTTACACAATATACACTCAACTTTAAACTAACATTTACACTATGCAATGTATGGCTTGGTGTTTTACTTTGAGGATCATTGATAAAAGAGTGAATGTTTTGGTGAGGTACCATAATTTTTCTTGTTCAGCTCTTCCAGGATAAACGTCTGTTTTGCTGCAGCCTTCTCAGCATCCCTCAATCGTGTCTCTAAAGCTCTGTTGATGGTTTTCTGCTCTGTAACTGTGGCGGTCAGTTCTCTGATGTTTGTTTTCTGCTCTGTAACTGTGGCGGTCAGTTCTCTGATGTTTGTTTTCTGCTCTGTAACTGTGGCGGTCAGTTCTCTCAGCGCTGCATGGATGTCCTTTTATAGTGGATACAGTGTCCTGTTTTATTGTATTTTCTACATGATTTACATTTGCTCCAGAAAAACAAGTAGTTAAAGTTAATTTTTAATCATAATCAAAGGGATGTTCCGGGTTCAGTAGATGTTTATCTCTTTTCACAACAATTTGTGGCACTATGTTAATCACAGCAGAAAACAAATACAAAGTTTAGGCTAATAGGTCCTTTTACTCACCTGCTCATAATCACATTATCTATAGGGTGCACCTGATTGGTTCCTGCCGTAATCAGTAGCCAATGAGCTCGCTGCTCAACCTTCAAATACTTGGGTAGCATTTGCCTTAGGAGTGCAGTGGACTTCAGAAACTCTACATCTTCCCCAGCTCCACCTGTAGATCCATAGATCAGCTATGTGTAATTCATGTATGCTATATTGTCTTCCTTTCTCACAGCAGCGTTGAGTATGTATTGGCAGTAGAAAGTCCTGGACTTGCTCTGACACAGTAATAACCTACAGCAGCACAGGAACAATAAAAGCAGCAACAGCACAGCAGATCTATACGGCCAAGACCAAACATACAACATTCCCCACTAACACAGAACATTTAGGGAACGTTAGTTTATGGTTCTCTAAAGGTTAGTTCGAACCAAACCAAAAACTAACGTTTAGGGAACGTTCCCTCAGGGTTATAACGTTCCCTAAACGTTAAGGGAACCAACCAACTAAAACGTTCTCCTGTGGTTGCACCATACCTTCACACAACGTTCCCGTTTGGTTGTTTTTGGTTGTTCTGAGTGCGGGTTTGAAATGTTTATTTTAGCTCCATTTAATGACGTAGCATATAAAAGGTTTGCAGTCACTTGATTAAGATTCACTCAAAAATGGTTCGTCTTATGAAATATGAGTAAGATAAACAGCATAGTAAGAAAATATATTTATTTTTATGCTGATAATAAATTTAGCTAAAAACAATACTTTTTTGCTTGATTTTGATTTTTTTAACTGTATTAGTTAAAAATACTTAAAACAAGAATCTATCAATAGAACGATTTTTACAACTAAGAAAATTCACTTCTTTCATTCCACATTTCACTTCTAACAAGTGAGCAGTTCGGTCGGTGTACAAATCCAACCGTTACACCCCCACACCAGTAGGGGGAAAGGCCTCTGCTTTCAGGTGACCGGTTGTACTGGCTTCCGTGTTGTGCTAGATTTACATACACCAAAGTCCTTCTGGTCTGGATCGATACACAGAACATGCCTGGGAACCCGTCTTCTTTCAGGTAAATGGACACTCGAGATTAATTGGTGTGTTTGAGCACAGGTATATTAGCCCTAGACACGTTTTAGTTAGTGCTAACGTTAGCTCCCAACTTAACTGACCAGTTCATGTTGCCTAGTAGCCTACAAGCCATCTTGTTTAGGCTAGTTACATTTTTTCCCCGTCTCTTTATAGAAATACACACGTAGCACTCACACTGTTTGTGAGTTTCATGAAGGATTAAACAAATAATAATAGTTCGGTAAAATATTTGTATAATAGTTTTCTGCTATCACTGTTAGAATAAGTTACATTCAGAACATGTTTCATTTATTCCTGTACCGTTGGCATCCCTGTGCCGTCGAGCAAATAAGGGTGTGTGATGTTACACACTGTAACGTTAGCATTACACTTTACGTTTAAACAGTAAATAATAAGAAACTCTATCTAATGGTTAAGTGTAGGAAAGAGTGGGTAACGTTAGTTAGTAGTACCAGTGTGTCGGAGAGAGCAACACACTCCATTTTAGTTTAAAATTACCCTCTAAAATGCTGATTGGCCAGGTTGCCTGACGTCAAGGCGTGTGACGCAACACGGACGTTCCAGATTGGCTGGGAGAAATGGATACGTCTACGTAGAACCCCGTTCACTATCAGAAAGAATTGGAAAAACAACCAACGACCTACACAGCTTCACATTCTCACGAAAAAGTAAGTGAAATACGCTACAGTTTCATGATGTTGTGGTTGTAATACAAGTGTTTGGGGTTTAACCTTAAGCCTTTCCCTCGTAGGGTTTGTTATATTCCGTCACTGCGCATGCTCATATGACTGTTTTGGGTCCTGTAGCTGTAATATGGATTTAGCTCTAGCTAATGGCTGTACTAATATATATCTGTAATGCTTATATATTGGGCTTTGTATGCTGGTGCACAACGTGTATGCTTTGCCACATTGTATGTTTTGTGTCATCATGTTAACCTGCTTGCGTTCTTGTTACAAATAAGATATACTGGTTCTTTTAATTAATTAGCATTTCTATGGCTGCTGTGTCTCCCCATTAGAAAGTCTCTGGGCTACGACGCCCATGGACAAACCTATGGATGACACCAGTGACTCCTGCAGCAAGGAACACCACCCATAAGGTTCACTCAGGTACTTCTGGGTCAAATATACAGTCAAGAAAATCTGGCTCTGTACAGGTGACCTATTGCTGCTATACTATATATAAATAAATAAATAGTTTTCTCTGTATGGAAATACTGCTTTGTTCTGCTACTGGCTCTCAAAAAAGTACAGAAGGAATTATTTACACCATTAAAATTTTCTTTTTGTAATCTGTACAAATTGTTTAGTCTTTTATTTCAGATGAAACTGTTCCACAAGCAAGAAAGCATTCCAGGACAGAGTGTGTGTCTGGAAGCCCTGTCCGTAAGTTAACATTTCTGCATGCATTTAAGAAACCAGAGTCATATTCCCTACCATGGAACTACTGAGTACTGACATTCAACCTGGTGCATATCATGTGACTGTTCTGATGTGTTTGTCTCTTTCTGTCTTTTTACAGGCCTGCAGATGCCTCCACCACCTGCATGTAAGGTTTTTTTTTTGCCATGCGCAAGAAACCTGCCATAAATGAACTGACCAATATTCATATCTACTTTCTTTTTAGTCAACACCACACAGAAAACCAGCCAGTCACCCAGAATTGAATGGGTCTATTGTGACACAAGCTCAGCCTGAAGGTACAGTGGCTTTGAATTTTCCAATTAAATACAATTTCATGACAAGGAACTTGAGAGTAACTTGATTCTTTTTGTTGTTGTAAACAGCAGAACTCATCACACAGAGGGAGGTGGCTCAGCCATGGAGACGGAAATGAGAGGTAAGAAGACTAACTTAAGTTGTTCACATATGCAAGTATATAATGTATAACAACTAAAACTAACACCAATAATGTTTTCCATAGCTGTGAGGACATCCATTACCCGCATGGCACAGCAGATGGATGCATTTGAGGAGAAGATGGATGAGCTGCTCATGCTCTTAAGGAGCTCCCAGTCACCTCTGCTCCAGTCGATGACATGTTGCTGTCGCCATGCTCTACAGTCACAGAGTTCGACAGGAGTCTCGGTCAACAGGAGAGGAGGGACAACATGGTAATTAAGTGGCCATAGTCCTGCCCTAAGTAGGGCCCTATAAAATCAGTTTTATTTTTTCCCAAATTCCGTTTTATTTTTTCCCAAATTCCGTTTTTTTCCGTTTTAATTTTTGCAAATTCTGTTTTTTTCCGTTTTAATTTTTGGGAATTCCGTTTTTTTTTACCCTTTACTGTTATTTTTTTGTAAAAAGAGTGTGCTTTTAATGTTAATGATTAAAATGTACACAAATAAAATAGGCATTTACTCTTAAAATGACAAATACTGCATGATGCAACATAACACTGCACTCTAAATACTTCAAGTAACAACAAAATATGGTTATGAGCTTTAAACTGTCCTGTAAAATAAATTATATTAGTTTATATAACTTAAAATAAAAGTCACACTCTAGCTGCGTCCTAATGTGCATACTATCCGTCCTAAATAGTATGTGACATTAGTAATTGTCAATACTATTTTGGCCATAGTATGCACATTGGGACGCAGCTTCTGTCTCTCCCTCGCGCACTGTTGAGCGCGCTCAAGGACACACTCGGTCTCTCTCGCGTGCTCTCTCGGACACACTCGGTCTGTCGACCGCTCTCTCGGACACACTCGGTCTCTCTCGCGCTCTCTTGGACACACTCGGTCTCTCTCTTGCACACTGTCGAGCACTCTCTCGGACACACTCGGTCTCTCTCGCGCGCTCTTGACTCGGACACACACACTCGGTCTGGCACCTCATAGACAGACGTGCACGGAGGGGATTTTGTTTGTGTGTGTGTGTGTGTGTGTGTGCGCGCGCGCGTGCGTGCGCGCGTGCGTGCGTGCGTGCGACGAGCTTCTTTTCTTTTTCGCCGACGAAAGCAGAGCCGTGGAGAGCCGCTTCGCCATGCTTTCAGTGGAAACGCGGCTATTGTTTTGATGTCGTCATGAGCTGAAATGACGGAGGGGTTGTGTCTCCCAGATTTGCTTCCCCGTCTGCATTTTCCCTAGACATACGTTCTTCTCCCACACAAAAAACGAATTTCATTCCAAATATGTGAAATTCCGCGTTAACACTAGATTCCGCGTTAATTGGCCAATTCCGCGATTCCGTCCGCGATTCCGTGATCGCGGAAATTATAGGGCCCTACCTAAGATTAACACTATATAATTGCATAACTTCAAATATCATTATAACTGAACTGACGGCTCTTACAAAATGAGATTGTACAAGCTCTCCACTTGGTTCTACATGTATAATTTGTATTTCTATATGTTTTACAGCAACTTTTCCTGACAACCCTTGGAGGTTCGACCAGAGGTACTGCCATCCGTCGCATGCTACGGCAAGTGGCAACCAATGACGTGCTGAAACAGTATAGTCTGCGGGGCAGAAAGGCAAAGAAGGCCTTCCAGGACCTGATAATCTGCAGGGTTATTACAGGTAGTTGTTATTTTATTGTTCACATCAGTATTATTCTTAGCTTGAAGGTTTTAATTTGACTTGTAACTATGTTTCATTTTGACTTCTACTCTAGCGACCTCCGAGAAAAACTTCCCCGCGCTGCAGCAGACGCGGAGGACTTGATTGGGCAAGTGCTAAAGTTTGCCCCACACAGACGGTAAATTGAAATTCTTCTATGTGATGTTCATAATAATCAATGGAATGGGTAAACTATCAATATTTGTTATCATAAAAAACAGGGTTGTTAGTAAAGCAATTTGTCTTGCTTTTGTCAATGTGTTCATTCTTAGTATGACATATCAAACTTTTGTTTCTTTCTTTTTAGGCCAGCTGAGAAGGACTGGACCTTCAGAACCATGGAGCCCTATTTTTGTTATTATTGTATTTTTCCCACTTTGGCCATTCACCTACAGTAGGTTACCAACCAGAATAATACTTTCAACGCCGCCGCTTTGCCGCGGCGGTGAAATTCGGGGTGTATTTGCTGCCTTTAACCGCTAAGAGGCGCTACAATCACAGACTTTGAAAAGTGTCCGTTTATTCTCTCTATTGCGTAAACTGCCGCTGCGTCGCGGCTCATTCAGAGCGATTGAAAGCTGGTAGCAGATGCATTTAAGTGAAATGTAGTTAAAATAATTCATCAAAATACTTAAATTAAATTGAATAAATAATGAAAACATTTCAATATAAAACATTGCAATAGAAACATGTTAGGCTACATCAAGGCTTTGGAAGAGTATAAGACGTTGACGTAAACGTTCAGGCGGTAGCTCTGTGGTTAACGCAACGACACGGAGATCCAAGAGACCCGAGATCGAATCTCAATATAACACCATGTTGGCCGACAGCGTTAATCTTTAACCGTTCTTGATGCTTAAATAGTTGACTGTTTATTTGCGAGTTTATTAACTGTTTATTTATTTAAAGTCAAGCGTTTTTTTTAATAATCAATGGCATATTACAACATTGCTACAGTAGAGCTGGGGGGTTGTAAGGGGGGGCTTCTTACATTCGCTTCATAAACACACACACACTAGCACACACATGCAATCTTTTTTCTGCACCCGATGGATAGACTCATAATTTTCAAGCCCCACTGCCCCCCATCGCCCCAAAACAATGCTAATGAAATACGCAACAAGCTTAAAATGTTCCAATTTATTGAAGTAACAAGTAGGCTAGTATCTAAATACAAACTAAACAAACAAAAACAAAAATAGAGAAAATAAAAGTGCTGCTGTGTCAAAATGTTAAAAAAGAAAAGAAGAGAAATCCATTTGGCAAGACAAAAAAATTAAAAAATTCAAACAGACATAGGCTAACATAGGCTAATGTGTTTGATATGGGATTAAAATTATGGGCAGTGCATGAGATATAAACTAATGATTAATTATGTCAAAATTCCTTTGTTCCGATCAGAGCATTTCTGGATATTCCTCAGCTCGCTCATTCCGCTCAGGGTCGCGCGCTCATGCTGTCTCCGACTAGTTTTTTTCTAGTCAACTAGTAGCCTAGTTGTTTATTTAAGCCATCAGTGGACAAATCACCCCTTTATATTGATTTAATAACTTAAATAGGCTATACAGGGTAATGAGTGAGTGTTATAAAGCTGCACTCAAGCGCACGAGCCGGAGACAAAAATAGCAAGGAGACATTTCATTGTTTATTAATAAACTGGTGTTTTCTGCGTCGCTGCAAAGATGAAGATGCGATGTAGACTCGCCATGAACGAATAAAGATATAAAGGCATAAAAAGGAAAAGTTCCTCCCGTTGGCGCGCCCAACCTGTCACTTCTCTAGGCTATTTCCCACCCATAGAGGGGCGCGCCCCACACTTTGAGCGGCGACTACCATCTGTAGTTAGGGGGGATCTAGCCGTGTTCTGTCTCTCCCTCTCTCTGCCGTGCAAGCGGCCGCGCGCTACACAGTTTGAACCTACAGTATATGGTTTGAACTTAGTACATATTCACGTAGCCTTTCGAAAACAGGGACATTCATTGTCCCGGGAGAGTGCTTAAATTTCCCGGGACAGGTTATTAAAAAGAAGGACAATCCCGGTAAAACCGGGACCGGTGGCAACCTAACTTGCATTTAGACTTTATTTCATGCAAAAAAGAAACACACAATCTTATTCTTGCTACATTTTAAATTTGTTTTGCCAAAGAAATTGCAGCTAAATTAAACGAAACGGTACAAATCGAAAATAGTCCAAAGCAACATAAATTAAAGACATGAGTTTTGCCTCGCGCTGGATCTCAGCAAGTTTATTTAGTCTCCCTTGCTCAAACATTCTTAAACTCTACAGAACCAGTTGAAACAACTGGATTGAACACTTCAATTTAAATTTGTGTGTGAAAACACTTTAAATAGGCTACAATAAATAAACAACAATATTTATAATTTAATCAAATATGGGGACACATCGAGAGATGTAGCCTATCCTTAAAATAATTTTGCCTTTGCCATCGGGCTGGCTATCCGACACTCTCCATATGAATGAGGAACATTAACACCTATTGTCTGTCCCTCCAAACCCCCCACATGCTCTCTGAGTCTGAGTCTGACTTAAAATAAAGGGAAGTCGCAATTCACACTTAAATCGCTCTTCTAGCATTAGGCTATTAAAGTGTTGATGATGAAAGAATTAAATGATTTAAGCTACATGTGGTATTTCTGTCATAAAAGTTTATTACTAAATATTTCATTATTTAAATAATTTAAGAAATAAAACTGGTTTGGGCCAGCTTTTTCCAAGCAAAACTAAATATAGCCTAATCTTCAAACGCATGTTCATTTTGTTGTCATGAACAAAATGCTCAACTCAATATTAAATTCTACAGGGATCTTTGGGTCCAGGCATGCAAAATGTGAATTAGTTATTTTTTAAATTATTATTATTCAAATAAATATCGGTGCTTCGTGGTAGCCTACTGATGATAAACTAAATAACATTTAGATAATAATTATGAACTTTAAATGAAACAATATAGCAACACTTCAACGAAAATGATTTGATCTGTTTTTACATTTTAATTCAGGGCGATTTAGTCTCTACATTTAATTAAACGAGATTTTCACCTTGTCATTTTCTCATTGCGAGGCGCTCACAATCACATCATAAACATATTTGAGCAGATTCTCTGTACCTCTCGTTTTCATATGGATTACATAATCAGATAACATTTATTAACCTAAATATTTAGACATTTAAAGGCTTTAGACATAGCCGATTTCCTATCTTGACTGAGCTGAGGCAAGTGGCTTTCGGTTAATTTTTGTGACGCGCAGTTCCCGGAGACCGAGAGAGACGACAGATACACTTTTGTCATTAGCCTAAAAAAAGTTTACAGTTTTGAACGATGTAGGCTACTGTACTCTTATCTGTATGACCAAAAAAAATCACGTAGGCCTATAGCCTATTAAGTTATTTTAGCTGTTATGAGAAAAATAAATCAAATGAACGCGCTGCCTCGTTTGTCGAAAACTTTACTTAAAACCATGTTTTTAAAAACTCTATGTAGGTTATAGGGAATAAAACAAATATAGATATATATAGGCCTATATATCTTTTTTTTTATACAAAACTGCTTTTGAACAATTGGTATTATTAGCTACAGATCTAAAGTCGTTCTGTTGGATAGCCTATTTGTTCATAGTGTAAAATGGAAATGCATGGTAATATTATTTTATAAATATAAGCAAAAAAATATGTGGTGTAACAGAGTTTTAGAACTAAACAAATCTGCATTAATAGCCTAAAAATATATATATTTTTTACAGAAGTCCATGTTTGTTCGGGATTTGAACGCAGGTCTTCCGATTGATGAACCGTCAGCTCTACCACTCGGCCATGTCGAAGCTCACTGAGAAAAGCCCAAACATTTATTTCACCAGTGTGTGTTCGCTCAAATGAGTGAGAACGTTTTGTTGTTAGCCTACTGTGAGTGTAGCCTACTTTACATGAATAAAATAGACCTTTTACAGTTTTAAAATATGATATCCTATCTGTATGACCAAAAATAACGAAGTAGGCTATAGCCTATTAAGTTATTTTAGCAGAAAAATAAATTCAAGTGAACGCGCTGCTGCGTTTGTCGAACTTAATTCAGTGGCAGAAGAAAACCCCATTTTAGAATACTCACTAGGCGTGGTGTGTCAAAATACTTAATTATAAACTTCAATATTTCGTTCAAAACCACATCAAAACGCTTTGTGACATTTTAAAAAGCCGTGAATGTATTAATGCCACTGGAACCAGGATCGTAACTGAAATGCGCTGCATGTTATCTCTCAATACAGGAGCAGAAGCGCTGGTTCAGATTTTATTGTTTGTTGTTTAAACGTGCGTGTTTTAGGCTATATTTAAAAAATATATATACTATATTTGATAAGGTCTATTTAGGGTATAGGCCTATTCGCTATAGCCTACTGTGGAGGGGGGAAAATCACCCACCGGCAAATCGCACCTTGCTTAACCATGTTTTTTAAAATTATTTCTGAAAGAATTCCAGTCCTGCTGTCTGCTGTCCTGTCCGTGAAGTTTTTTGTTTGTTTGTTTGTTTATTTTTTAACAGAACTGTTTTTGAAGACGTAAATTTAGTCAATCTGTTGGATGAGATATGTTCCTTAGTGTAAAATGGAAATGCATGGTAATTATATAAAAAACATATTAATTCGGGTTTCGAACCCGTGTCTTTGTACTGCTTAAACCTTCAGCTCTACCACTCGACCACAAGTTCGGCTGTTTAAGCGTCAGTGTGCCCACAAACGACTGATGCACTCTTCAATCTTCTCATTCCTCAATAGTTTAGCATCATTGATTGCACCTAATTTATTTTCACTGACTGCGAGATAGGCCTCTTTTAAATTTTGATTCATAAAATGTTCTGCTCTAAAAGTTTGCTATATTCTATTTAAAATGTAGGCTACTTTTACATACGTTTTGCTTTCGCTAAATGTCCCTTTGCGCCACCTGGCGGTCATTTCGCGAATGACTTAGAAATGCGACTGGGTTTTTTTTGCCGCGGTGAATTCACCGTGGCAGACGCCGCGGCGGCAATAGGCATTCTGGTTGGCTACCTACTGTACACATTACATACTTTATGCATCTTGCACACTACATTTGCACTATTACTTTGCACTCTTCATCCCACTCCATTTGTACTTGTATTGATATTATGTCATAGTTATAGGGCTGGGTAATAAATATCGATTTCTCGATATTAATCGATTCTCATTTTTACAAACCGATATCGATTCTTAAATCTCAAGAATCGATTAATCCTGTTTCATTTAAATTAATGGAACATTGTAGCACGCATCCAAAACATCGCAATAATCTTTGTCCTTTGTTACTATTGATATGAAACCGTGTGAATTTTCAAATTACGTTCATTTTCTTTTGAAATTCAAAAACACAAATACCGTTTTGGCGCTGTGTCGTGAGATCGCTCTGGCTCAGCTCAAGAGAAGCAGCAGCGCGGAGCGCTTTGATCTCTTCCGGCTTAATAATACCAATACAGCGCAAAATAAACATGAATGAGCATCTGAAAGTGTGTTAAAAGATAGAGTAAAACTTATAGAAATCCATATCATGTCACATTGATTCGCTCAATCAGTGTTTCAACCGTGGAAAGACGTCAGTTAAACAGCTTGTAATCAATGTCATGAATCGTCATATTTACCTCAGAAAAACCACATGTGGCCATAAACTTGTTAGTCAGCTAGAAAAAATAACTCTAGAGAGGAGCATTTTGTTAAAATATAAGCACAATATTACATATGCATTATAATCTTAATGTTCTTCAATGTTTTATGCATATTTGAATAAATCTGGCAGCCACCATTTAAATGTTTATATTTCATATAATCTTATTATAAAAAATAAATAAAAGGGTAATTTAAAGTCCCTGTAAAGGTAATTAAAAAAAAAATTCTAAACACATTATAAATGTTTATTTATTGTAACATATCCAAAATAATCAATATTGTATCGAATCAGAATCGAAATCGAATTGAATTGCAAGCTTGTGAATCGAATTGTGAAATTTGTGTCAATACCCAGCCCTACTTAGTTGTATACTAAAATTGTATAAATCTGACTCTGATTCTTGTATTTTTTTTTTTAGGCCTTTTATATTTTTTGTATTTTCATTTTATATTAAAGTTTTAAATCCCATGAAGTTTGCCTGTTTGTTTGTTCGTTCATTCATTCATTCCTGCTAATATATAATAAATTCCTGCTCATGCACAGACAGTTTAAAGTAATAATAAAATTGGTACCATTGTTGTTAAAGTTATTTAAAGGTTAGGAGAATGTAAAAAAGAACGTTAGGGGAACGTTCCCTAAAGGTTGCCTAAAGGTTGCAATGTAACCAAAAACTAACGTTCCCTAAACGTTCAGAAAACTTTCCATGGGAACCAAAACCTAACCTAAACCATAACCTTCAGGGAACGTTCCCACAACCAAAAACTAACGTTCCCAGAACGTTCTGGGAACCATAAATTGTTAGCTGGGTTGTCATACCCAATACCATCCCAATCACTTTGATTAATCTCTGTCATGAATTATGTGCTGTTGTTTCTTTTTTTGGCCATGTGAGGTCCTCAGTGTTCTTTTGTTGTTGTTTTATGCCTGCCACATGTTCTCATTATTGATGAACCCTTTGGGGTCTAAGGTGTTTTCGGGCTCTTGTGATGTTTTGACATGCCCTGGCATTTGTGCTTTTTTCAGTTATTTATAAACATGTTAATGGCAAAGGTGTAAATTCACTCTATATAGCACAAACGGGCCTACCATGATATGTGAGCAACATGTATGTACATGTTTGTATTTTTAAGAGAATAATGTTTATGCGTGATTATTGAAAAAAATAAAAATGAAAGTTGCTGAAATAAGGCCACAAAACACATATTGATTATTTCTTCACAAGACTTTTGAAAATTGTATCACATAGTCTAGAATATTTGCTCCAAAACTATGTGAGAATCATCCTGACTACTCATTCAGATAAGTCAATAAAGTCTTTTAAATTTTTAATGACGTGTTTTGTTTGAGAAAGCTTTATGCGAGGAGGTGTGATCTCTCATTAATATGTGTGGCATTCCACACCTGAGAAAGACAAAGACACTCCCATAATGGCCCTATTAGGTGCTATCAGGCCATATTATTATGCACAAAGAATGAGGAGATTTAAAAAAGAATGGCTTTTAGATTGTTTGGATTTATTTACAACACACACACACACACACACACACACACACACACACACACACACACACACACACACACACACACACACACACACACACACACACACACACACTGCTTAGAATAAGTGAACACACCCATGCTAAATTTGACTAAAAACAGGAATAAAAATTTTTAATGCCTTAATTAAAAAAATGAGGAAAACTCCAACTTTTAGGGACATGAATAATGTCCTTGAATTCTTTGTGAATGAATAATGTATCGCAAATAATAAAATGTTCTTCTTTAAAATACAGGGTGCTTCTATCACACACCATTCTTTTCAGTTCAAAGTTAGAGTTGGAAACATCTTGAAAAGAAAATTGTCTTTTTCCATAAATGTCTTAGTTTGATCATACATATTTCAAAGTTGAGGATTCATTATGTCCGCTGCTATCAGTGTCCTAGTGGCGGCGCGCGCGCGCAGTCTTCACTCTGACGTGCTCTTCAATCTATCGTTGCGAACACTATTCATTCCGGTGAAATCACAAAATAAAATGCACACAAACGGGTGTCCTATATACGTGTGTGCTTGATATAGACTGTAGCCACTGATGAACATATTCGGTTTTGATGAGAGAAAAAAATATGCCGGGGGCGGATTCGA
Organism: Chrosomus eos; assembly: GCA_036326025.1. Classification (NCBI taxonomy): domain Eukaryota; kingdom Metazoa; phylum Chordata; class Actinopteri; order Cypriniformes; family Leuciscidae; genus Chrosomus; species Chrosomus eos. The sequence continues at coordinate 38,724,068 of CM070822.1, forward strand.
ACCCGTAACCTCTAACACGCTTGGCAAACGATCTAACCACTATACCACAGAAGAACTCAAACAAAACTTGCAGATCAATATATTTCACTAAATCATTATAACCTAAGCAGTTATTTAAAACTGAATGCTGTGAGGTAATATTTACTAGGCAAAATATAGTCTGAAAATGCATTTGAGCTCTATGATCAGAAAAGGAATTATAAAACACTAAACAACTTACTCCGAACTTGAATCCTCGGGGTCAATTCGTTCTTCAAAATGGAACGTTCGTCGTCTGAGTTTCAAATTCCACTGAGAAAAAGGTGAATTATTCCCATTTGTCCATAATCCTCTGAAGGAGTAACGTTAGCGTGCTTCCATCCCTAAAACGCGATGAACTATCAGTGAATCTCTGATGAAGAATCTGTGTTTGGCATTGATCGGGGGCGTGCCGCGTGTGCGATGCATAGATCGGCTATTACCATGTCAAAAGCTCTGGGGGTGTGGCGGTCTCAGCTGATTAAAAATAATGAAGGGAAAGCGAAAAAACTGTAACTCTCCTTGGTTTTTAAACGGATTACATAAACTGTAAATATATATTTTTTTAAATAAATTACTTCATTTAAAAGAAGAGAATTTCAGCTTCATAAAGAGACATCTCTCATATCTCTGTGACAAGTATTGACAGAGTTACAGTTAATATTTCGGACGCGTTTCAGAATGGACTTCACTGACAGAGAGAAGGCAAAACGCGCATCATGTTTATTTTTCTTTATTTGACGAAAAGCACAACACTTTGTTTTTATTGTGAGTATCCACAAAAAAAATACACACTTAACAGGATCTAATGATGTACAACACTTATATTTAAGATCAAAATCAACAGAGTAATTTGATTCTCTTTTGCACTGATAAGGAAAAAATCCAGCAAAACGCGAGGACGCGTTTTCCGACCCCTAAGGGTTAAGTTATATCTACTTAAAATCCTATACCGCTTATGCCACATCTCTTTAACAGGAACAATACTATGACGCACAGAGAGGCACAGGTTTTATTATGAATTGACTAAAGACGATTCAGAGGCATTTATGACATTTATGTACACCCCAAATATTGGGATGTTGGGATGCATTACAGGCATCAGTTTGGTTTGAAAAGTACTGGGGATTTAGACATGGGTGTGCAGCTTGGTTTAAAAATTGCGGGGGACGTGTATTTTACATGGTCCTCACTTGGCCACTGCATGTATGTCTGCTACTGTGATAACTCTATTACAAATACAGACACTAAAGACTATCTACATGCTAAAACAAATGGAATGATGGACAACTATAAGAGACTCTAAGAAACATGGCAGCGAACAGCAGATATTTTAAGGGGCTGTGGCATAATTATTAGCATGGCCAGCTCCAGTGTTTGAGGTTACAAGTTCGAGTTGTCCAGTCCCTCAGTCAAAACAGGACTTTACAACCAGAAAGCCCTGATTACCCAAACATACTTCCAATTTCCACATTGAAAGACCTAAATCGATTTGACGAAAGGCTCCGGCAAGATGTCGATTTTAAAAAACACATGGTATGTCCTAATACTTTGAGGTGTATATACAGTGGGTAAGCAACATCAGTAACATTAGATAAGTCAGTTGTTTGTTGGCCTGCACAAATCCAAGTAGGAGTTTTGAACCTAGGTGTTCCACATGTGACAGAAAATAAGATTTTGATTGCCTGTAGTAACATTTGCTTTAATTCTGTATTTTAATTACAGATTGCAAAGCTGTCCATAACTGGAGGAAATAATATTAAAAAAACAACAGTGTGGCGAGTCTGCAGGAAAGTGTTTGCTCCTGAACTCGTCACCCAACTAAATTGGTGTGGGACAGGACAGAAGACTTGCATTAAGTCACGACCAGTGCGTGAAATTCTACTGCGTAAGTTTTACTAGGTTAGCGGTAACAATCCCATCAAGACTTTATCAATATTCCTGTTTCATATACAATTGTGCTTAAAAAGCTTGCATACAACGGCAGATGTTGTTAAATACTGTTATTTATGTGCAAAATATAACTGATCATGCAAAATACTTTTAAAGGGACACTCCACTTTTTTTGGAAATAGGCTCATTTTACAACTCCCCCACAGTTAAGCAGTTGAGTTTTACCGTTTTCGAATCCATTCAGCCGATTTTCTGATATTTAGAAGAATGTCAGTAACGAAACTGTCTGGTTACTGATATTCTTCTAAATATCAGAAAATCGACAGTACAAGTATCCCACTATTTACGACAGTACAAGTATCCCACAGCGACTCTGGTCACTGTTTGACAAAAAACGGAATTCCTGCATAGTGCTGCTTTAAGTGATCCTGTTTGAACCAAACAGATTGGTGTTTTTTTTTTTAGCCTTTTCCTTTGAAGTCGTTTATGGATTAACCCTCTGGGGTCTGGGGTGTTTTTGGGGCTCTTGAGGTGTTTTGACATGCCCTGACATTTGTGCTTATTTCAGCTACTTAAAACATACCATTTGCCAATGTTAACATGTTATTTCCTCTCTACACTGTTCATTACGGCATAAGGTGTTTTTACACTGTGGAATACGGTACAGGGTGTTTGTGGGGAGCGCATGTGCAGTGGTGCGTGTGTGCAGGTGACGGTAATGGCGGTTGTATAAAACTTTGCCGGGCACTGAATAAAGTCAGTTCAAGTTATAAACGTTGTGTTTATTTTGAGTAACATGGTAGCAGAGGATGGTTGAATAATGGCAGCCAGTTATTTTTTTTATTTATTTATTTATTTATTTTTTATTATTTAACAGTCAGACATACATACAAACGAACATAGTACAGTAGTGAGCAATCTTGTAAATCCATAATTCCAGAAGTGACATAAAAGTGATATAATTGTGTGAGTGTGGGTATGTGTATGTGTGTGTATGCGTAAACAAAGTAACCATTTATTATTTATAACCATTGTCATTACCATCACCACCCCACTCCCCACTACCACCATATTGCCAATATTGTGTTGGTTGATTTTTATTTCCATCCTTCCTCCTATGTAACAATTGCCATTGTCAATGCCGTATAAAATAAAAGATGGTATAATAAGATGATAAGATAATATAAGATAACCTTCCCCCACATCTCAGCAGTCCCTATCTTTTCCTAATTTTTTTTTTTTGTGTGTGTTATGTGCAATGTCTAAGGTGCATTAAAAGAGGGAGTACAGTGCGAGAGTGTCTCAAATTGGGACAGAGATGCTGTCCCGTTGAAACCACTTCTCGTCTGTCTTACCTGCCCTGGTGTTTGTGAGGTTTTCCATATATACATATTCCTCTTTTTTTTTTTTTTTTTTTTCATTCTATGTTGTGGTGCATTAAAAACCCATGAAGAGATAAGGGGGGAATTATTGCAGTAGTGATGATAATGACATTTAATTCCAATACAGCATTGACAATGGCAATATTGATGATTATAATAATAATGATAATAATAATATTATTAATAAATGATAATGATGATGGCAGTGGTGACCGCAATGGTGAGAGCAAAAGACAGCAACAACAGCAATTACAACAATGAAAAGATAAAAGTGAAAATAGTAATCATAACAATAACAGTGAAGATAGTAATAACAATGACATAAACAAGTTCAAATAACTAAAATGCATTAATATTCGTGGGTTGTTTAAGAAGGTGGGAGGAGTCGGAGTTGAAAACAGAGAAAGGATTCATAGCTGTAAGAGGTCAGAAAGTGTTGGACGGCAGAGGTCAGTTTCAGATGCGTAATTATGAAGGGGAGATGCGTATTCCATTGCAATGAAGTCTGAAATAACATTTTTCCAAATGTTAATGTGTAATTTATTTCTAGTTTTCCAGTTCATGAGGATAGTTTTCTTGGCGATGGTTAGAGCTATGAGGAGTATTTTAGAGTTTACAGTTTTATCAGTGATTGTTGTCAGGTCCCAATGGCAGCCAGTTATAAAATACCGCCGAAATTTGATGAAGCCAGGCCATACGAGTGTTGGAAGAATGAAGTTAATATCTGGAAACGAGTTACCGATCTCGACAAAAAGAAGCAGGCCCTTGCTGTCGCTTTGGGGCTTGAAGGGAGAGCCCGTGAAACAGCGATGGAAATACCTGCGGAAGATTTGGACAGTGATAACGGCATGGCAAAGTTGATGTAAAAGCTGGACGGCGTGTTCCTTAAAGATTGCGCGTATGAAGCCTATTCATATTTTGATGGAATAACAAAAAATAGTTCCGTTTCCATGGAGGACTACATAATTGACTTCGAACAGCGATACAACCGGATGAAAAGGTATAATATGACGCTTCCTGATGCTGTACTGGCTTTTAAGCTGTTAGACACGGCCTGCCTCGACGATAAAAGCAGACAGCTAGCATTGACGGCCTGCACCGAGTTGACGTTCTCCTCCATGAAGTCGGCTCTAAAAAGGATTTTCGGGGGGAAAACGACAGGCTCGTCGTACGGAATTCAAGTGAGCCAGGACGTGGCGTTTTTCACTGAACAAAGACCACAAGGCAGAGGAAAACGGACCACAACATTCCAAAGTGGACAATTTAAGCAGCCATTACAAGGGACTAATCCACTGGATAAGTTCGGTAAGAGATCCAGATGTGCTATCTGCCAGTGTACATTTCATTGGGCTAAAGACTGTCCCCATAAGAAAACTGAACAAGTAAGAGTAACTGAAGATGCAAATGTAGAGGAATGTAACATTACATTGTTTACAAAGGCCGCCATCTCAGATGCAGAAATATTTATGACAGAATCATTGGGATCTGCAATTATTGACACTGCTTGTACCCGTACTGTGTGTGGAGAGAAATGGCTGGAAAGCTATATTGATGACCTCACCCAAGATCAAGTGAACCAGTTGAGGCAAACAGAAACTCCCAGTTGCAGACGATTTCGATTCGGAGATGGCAATTTGGTATATTCTACAAAAAATGTGAAATTACCAGCTAAAATAGGACTGACAAAATGCCAAATTGAAACTGAAGTTGTCATGGTTGACATTCCACTTTTGCTGAGTAAAACATCTTTGAAGAAAGCAGGGACCATTTTGGACATGGAAAAGGACAGTGCAGTGATGTTCAAACAATCAATTCCTCTTGAATTTACTAGTTCTGGACATTACTGTGTCGATATCAGAGACAAAGAAAACACAAAAGGTCAAATTGAAGAGGAAGTACTAACAGTGACAGAAAATATGTCTCCAGATGAGAAACGCAAAATCCTTCTGAAGCTCCACAAACCGTTTGGTCACGCGTCGGTAGACAGGCTACAGAGACTCATTCACAGTTCGGGAAACAACGACAAAGAGTGTTTTACTATTTTACAACAAATAGTATCCGTTTGTGAAATATGCCAGAAGTACAAAAAGACAAAGCCAAAGCCTGCTGTGGGGCTGCCCTTAGCTTCGGAATATAACGAGACAGTGGCGGTGGATCTGCACGAGTTGGAGCCAGGTGTGTGGTATCTTCATATTATCGACCACTTCACACGTTTCAGCGCTGGGAACATTGTTAAAACGAAGAAGTCATCTGAAATTGTCAACTCTTTCATTCACACTTGGATAAGTGTCCATGGTGCTCCCCAGAGGCTTTACAGTGACAATGGTGGAGAATTCAACAACGAAGAGATCAGAGACATGGCCGAAAACTTTAACATTGAGACAAAAACAACAGCGGGATACAGTCCCTGGAGCAACGGGCTACTAGAGAGACATAATCAAACGCTCACTGAGATAATCCAGAAGGTAAAGAGAGAGAATGGCTGTGACTGGCACACTGCCCTTGACTGGGCCCTCATGGCCAAGAACAGCATGTTGAATGTTCATGGTTACAGTCCATATCAACTAGTGTTTGGGCAGAATCCTAACCTTCCTTCTGTTTTAGTTGACAAACTACCTGCTCTTGAAGGTACCACTATGAGTGCTAGAGTTGAAGAACACATTTCTGCTTTACATGCTTCTAGGAAAGCATTCACTGAAGCAGAGTCTTCAGAGCGAATACGAAGGGCAATACGTAAACAGCTCAGGCCCACAGACGACATGTATGTGACAGGAGACAAGGTCTATTACAAAAGAGCAGACTGTCCTGAGTGGAAGGGACCAGGGGTGGTTATCGGTCAAGATGGAGCTGTTGTTTTTTCTAAGACATGGTGGGACTCTTGTTAGAGTACATCAATCCAGGCTCTGCAAGATAAACACACAGGGTCAGGGATCTGCACAGCAAACTGTGCAAGACAACAGCGAGACAGCAAGTGAAAAATGCAGCGTAAACAATGGAGCAGAGAGCTCAGATGGTAAAGAAAACACAGACAGCGAACAGGAAAATATCAGTGATAATGAGGTGAATACAGGAGAAGTGGTTCATCCTAGTATGACACAAACAGAAGCAGATCACAATGTTTGTGGTAACCCCGTCTTTTCAGCTGGTGTGAAGTTAAGACCAGGACAGACCGTAACATTTATGAAACAGAGTGGTGGTGGTTTACAGAGAGCCAGAGTTTTAGGCAGAGCAGGCAAAGCCTCTGGAAAATACAGAAACTGGTTTAATTTGCAACATATTGAACCTGATGGCAGTGATGGACAAAAGGAATCAGTAGATATGTCATGTGTTGATAATCTTGACTTTGAATCAACTGATGGGGAGACTGATGTACTCATAACCAAAGACATATCATTTGATGCAGCCAAACAAGATGAAATTTTGAATTGGAACAAAAACAATGTTTTTGAGGAAGTTGATGATGCAGGTCAAAAGTGTGTCTCTACAAGATGGGTATGTAGTCTCAAAGAAACTCCCAGTGGTATTGTGCCCAAAGCACGACTCGTAGCCAGAGGTTTTGAAGAGCTCAATATTCACGAGCTGCAGAAAGACTCCCCAACCTGTGCTTCTGACTCTCTGAGGCTATTATTAGCAGTAATATGTCAAAATAAGTGGCATATCCATTCTATGGACATCAAATCTGCTTTCTTACAGGGTATGCAGTTGTCTAGAGAAATATATGTCCGGCCCCCTCCTGAAGCTGGAAAAGAAGATATTCTATGGAAGCTAAACAAGTGTGTTTATGGCCTTGCTGATGCATCACTATATTGGTACAACAAGGTGAAAGAAATCATGCTGAGTACAGGCGGTAGAATGTCTCAAGTAGATCCAGCAGTATTTTATTGGTTGGATGAACAGTGTAAGGTCAGTGGAGTACTTGCATGTCATGTTGATGATTTTCTATGGGCAGGCTCACAAAACTTCTCAGCAGATGTGATCCCCACATTGAAGTCTGCGTTCCATGTTGGACGTGAAGAACATACAAATTTCTGCTATGTGGGAATGGACTTTGTCACTATTAATGGTGTAGTTCATGTTCATCAGCATACTTACATTGAAAACCTACAGCCTATTCACCTGCAAGCAGCACGTGCAGTGCAGAGAGATACTTCTCTTAATGAGACTGAAAAAGAGCAGCTTAGGTCGAAAATAGGACCGATACTGTGGGTTGCAAGACAAACAAGACCAGACATTATGTTTGATGCAAGCAGCTTAGCGTCAAACATAAAAGATGCCACAGTTCAGTCTATTCATGAGACAAATAAGGTCATTAGAAAGATTAAATCCGAAAAGGTAACACTCAAGTTTCAGCATTTGGGAAATAATGATGCCCTGAACTTCATCGTTTTCAGTGATGCTTCCCTTGGAAATCTCCCTGATGGTGGCACACAGGGGGGAACATTGATTGGTCTCATGGGAGAAGGAGGAAAGTTTTCTCCTCTCTCTTGGCAATCTAAGAGAATTCGACGTGTGGTAAGGAGTACCCTGGCAGGAGAAACTCTGGCCCTGTCAGATGGAATCGATAATGCTGTTTTCTTGGCTACCCTCTTTTCTGAGCTCACAAGTGGAAATGCTGAGCTGTTTGCTCCTCCTTTGATCTGCATTACGGACAATCACTCTCTGTTTGATGCCCTTAATTCAGCAAAACAGGTCACAGAGAGACGTCTTCGACTGGAAATTAGCAGTATAAAAGAGCTAATACAGAGTAAAAGGGTAAAGAAGGTACTCTGGTCAGACACAAAAACTCAACTCGCTGACTGTCTTACCAAAAAGGGAGCGTCTACTCTGGTGTTATTGAAAACACTCAGTGAAGGGCTGTTGGAGCTATGGAAAGTACTCAGTTAAGGACTGTGGATAAGCTTCAATACATGTGTACACCCTACATGTGCTCAGTTGTATGTGAAACATTTATTTTTTGTTTTGTTTTTGTTTAAAGTATAGGGAGATTGTTAACATGTTATTTCCTCTCTACACTGTTCATTACGGCATAAGGTGTTTTACACTGTGGAATACGGTACAGGGTGTTTGTGGGGAGCGCATGTGCAGTGGTGCGTGTGTGCAGGTGACGGTAATGGCGGTTGTATAAAACTTTGCCGGGCACTGAATAAAGTCAGTTCAAGTTATAAACGTTGTGTTTATTTTGAGTAACAGCCAACATATAAATTTGCAGTATTCAGCACAAACTCTGCTACAATAATATGTGAGCAAACTGGATGTACATGTTTGCATTTTATAGAAAAACTATAGAAAAAATATTATGCGTGGTAAGTACGTTTTGGGGAAAAAAATTCACCGCAATAAGGCCATTTAACACATAATGAATAGTTGTCCAAAGACTTTTGAGTAGGCTATTCTTGTAGGCTAGAATTTTTACTTCAAAATGAAGTGGAAATCATTCTGACCACTCTTTCACAAACAACAATATAACGATCTAAATTTCTTATGTCAGTTTTTGGTCATTACTGCTGAATGCGGGGTAGTGTGAATGCCCATGAATATTAATGTCATTTACACCTGGGAAGACTAAAGACACTCCCCTAATGGCTAATGGCCCTATTAAGGTGCTGTGAGGCAACCTGAACAAAGAATGAGAGGAGATTCAAAGGTTTTTCAATCTGTTTTATTGTAATTTCTCTATGTGGAGAAACTAAATGTTCTAAATTTGCTCTAAGTAAATCAAATGTGAGTAAAATAAACAAAAGTAAAGGCAGCTCCTTGTTGCTTGTCTGAATGTTTGTCTTGGCCCTCTTAAAAAATAATAACAAAAAAAATAATAACATTAATAAAGGTTAATAAAAGGTTGATCAAAGTACTATCAGCATGGCAGGGCTATCAGGGCAATCAGCATGTTGATAAAACAAAAACATATATAAGCTATTTTATATTAACATTACCAATCAATAATTGTAATATTGTGCATGAATAACACATTTTTGCAAAGCCACAGTAGTAGGTAAAAAATAGTAGATAAATATGTACTTACTCTTTTTGATTTCCATTGCTGTGTGTATAGTACCGGTGAAAAGTTTGGACACATTACTATTTACAAAAAGACATGTTTGTAATTTCACACAAGAATATGAACTTTTACATTATGACGATGTAAACACAATTACGGTACATTTCATCTGTAAAATGTCTATGCACTTACTCAGTATTATTCTCGATCGCACTGAGAACTGAACGACACCTGCGTGCTCCTCTGCAGGTGCTGGAGAAGGAGAACGTGATGCACTTTCCTAAAAAACAAAACAAAATAACTGTTAGCATACATTATGTATACAACAGAGTATCTGTTGATGGCCCATATAGAATGCATGCTGATAACATAATCAAAGAAACTGTATTATTATTATCATTATCAATCACTAATTACCATGGATTACAAAAATACATATTTGTAATTTCACACAAGAATAGGAACTTTTACATTATGACGACGTAAACATAATAGGCTACATTTCATCTGTAAAATATTACGTCAATGCACTTACTCAGTATTATTCTCGATCGCACTGAGAACTGAACGACACCTGCGTGTCCCTCTTTTATGATTTTTTATGATTTTTGTTTTATGATTTTTTTTTATGCACGCATTTATGATTCACTCAATGAACGGATCGTTAGCGAACGACACATCACTACATTTCAAACATTTACACCTGTATTCACAAACAGTGCATAAGGCAGTAAGCATGATAATAAGTGTCATAGGCTAACCAAAACTGAACATTTGCGAGTATGGCCCATATAGACAGCACACATTTAGGGATAGGCTACACAATGAACGGATTGTTCGCGAACGAACGACACATCACTAACTTATCACTAACTTATCACTCACTAGCCTATCACGTATTTTCCCGGAGTCTGAAATATATTTCTATCACATATAACCTAGCAGTTATTCGCAAAAAAAAGCATTACACATAGGCTAAGGCAGTAGGCTATTTAGCATGATAAGTAGTCATGAGCTAAACAAAACTGAACATTTATATGTAAAAAAAAATATTGTATTTAGACAGTATCACATATTTTACTGGAGGCTGACATATATTTCACTAAATCATAACCTAATAAGCAGTTCGAAAACAAAATGCATAAGCATAAGGCAGTAGGCTATTTAGCATGATAATCAGTGTCATAAACTTATCAAAACTGAGTGAAATATATGTAGGCTAATATAGCCTACAAATATGTTTAGAGAATATCACATTTAAAAAGTTTACACAAGCGTACACGAATAGGGATATTGTGAGGCAATCTTTCCTGTATCAAAATCTAACCAAAACTAGGCAAAATACAGTCTGAAAATTCATTTGAGCTCTATATGATCAGAAAAGGAATTACAAACCAAACAACTTACTCCGAATTTATCCTCGGCGGGGTTGGTCGTCCAATTATGAGAAAGTTGCAATCTTTCTCTGGGGAAAAGTTCTTCCCCGCTGTCCATCTGAAGGGCCTGTGCTGCCATCCTCAAAACGCGATGAACTATCAGTGAATCTGAAGAAACTTTGTGTTGTTATGGCATTGATCGGGGGCGTGCCGCGTGTGCGATGCATAGATCACCTATTTACCATGTGAAAAGCGCTGGGGGCGTGTCTGCGTCAGCTGATTACTGATAATGAGGGGAGAACGAAAAAACTGTAACTCTCCTTGGTTTCAAAGGGATTACATAAACTGGAAATATTTATTCTTGTAGTAAATTACATCATTTAAAAGAAAAGAATTTCAGCTTCATAAAAAGACATCTCTCGTATCTCTGTGACAAGTATTGACTGAGTTACAGTTCATTTTTCGGACGGGTTTCAGAATGGACTTCACTGACAGAGAGAAGGCAAAACGCGCATCATGTTTATTTTTCTTTATTTGACGAAAAGCACAACACTTTGTTTTTATTGTGAGGTTCCACAAAAAAAATACAAACTTAACAGGATCGCATGATGTATAACACTTATATGTAAGATCAAAATCAACAGAGTAATTTGAGTCTCTTTTGCACTGATAAGGAAAAAAGTGAGCTGGTATCGCCGACGATACCGCCGACCCCAGAGGGTTAATTACCCATCAAGGTTCAAGAGAAGTTTTTTGCCATTTCATCACTTTTGGAGGATTATTACCACTTTTCCTGGACATTTTGATTTATTTTTTGGGCTCAAGGACTAAGGATTCACGCATAAGGACAATACTTCTCACGCATGGACTATTTGATCAAGGACTTTTGGATAAGTGTTAATTTTTCTGATTTGACTATTGAGTTATAAATACACATTGTTGGTTAACCTGCTTGGGCCTATCTTTGTTTGATTTCAAGTATTGATACAGTTTTTTCCATTATTCATTCATGCCTTGTGAGTGCCCTGAACTTTTAAGTGACTTATGGTTTGCCAAGTTTGTTACTGTGTGTGTGTGTGTGTGTGTGTGTGTGTGTGTGTGTGTGTGTGTGTGTGTGTGTGTGTGTGTGTGTGTGTGTGTGTGTGTGTGTGTGTTAGAGACCTGCGCGGTAGAGATGCGCGGATGGGCTATTATTTCATCCGCAACCGCATTACAAAACTCATCATCCGTCCGCCATCCATCCGCACCAAAGTTTTTGACCAATTTTCAAAACCGCACCCGCCCGCCATCCGCTGATTGGGGATACAAGGCGCTGCTGGTGATGACAGCCGCGAGACTAGAAACCGCCCGCCACCCGCCCGAATTTAATTAAAATATTTTTCTTCGTCAAGTCATCCGCCCGATCCGCGGTTTATCCGCGGAGTCCGCGGCTATAACCGCCAACCGCGCATCTCTACTGCGCGGGACGGATTTTTCCCGCAAGATTTTGTCCCGCTCCCGCAAAAATATGTTATTTTCTCCCGCTTCCGCCCGCGACAATCAAGTTTCGTCCCGCTCCCGCCCGCAAAATCCCGCCTAGTTTTTTTTTTTTAGGAATAGCATGTCGTTCACTGATGAGGGCTTCAGATTAATCCGTTTCTGCTCCAGCATGCGAGCGACCGCAAATAGGTGAAAGCCCTCGATGCTGTGCTGGAAGCTGGAATGCACATTTTTCTGTTGTTACATCTTTTAGTGCACTTGACACTTTCGACTGACTTGCCGTAAACGTCAGGGAAGTTTGTCTTTCAAAACGGTGCACACATGACACTTCAGACCTGAAGTTACAGACTTGTAGCCTACGTGAGTATTTTGCTGCATTTGTAACAGCTCGCAAAAGGAAGGTGCTTTCCATTGCTGTCGCATTGGCCTACTAGGCTACTAAAACATTTCCAAATATCAGACTTTTCTTTGTTTGGTTTAGTAGTTTTGCATGTTCCTTTCTTTAATAATGAACTAATATCTGTAGCACTAAACAATCCACCTGAGTCATGTGGTGCAGACATTTTGCCTCTCTGTGAATAAAAAAAATCGTTTTTATTTTAGTTATCCTTGTTGCTTGTGCATTAGATAAATAACGGTTTATTTGTTTCTAGTTGTTTTGTATCCCGCGGTAGTCCCGTGGGAGTGCAGGTCTCTGCTTTACACTCATAAATTTAATTTGCGGGAGTGCAGCGTATTCTCCCTCCCGCCCGCACCCGCAAGTGCTCCTCATCATCCCGCCCGCTCTCGCAATGACCTTTCAAAATTTGTCGCACTGTTTTGCGTCGCGACCCGGGGACTCCCGCGGGAGTGCAGACCTCTAGTGTGTGTGTGTGTGTGTGTGTCTGTGCGTGTGTGTAAATACTGTTGTTAGTTGTTAATGCAGCTCTTGAGGGGGTGTGCTAACGTAAATGGATATTGAGCCATGGTGTGTGAGTCAAGTAACATTTATTTATATAGCGCTTTTTACAATATAGATTGTTACACAGCGGCTTTACAGAGATGACAGGGAAATAATGCAACAAAGTTTGTTTCAGAAGAAAATAGCATCACAGTTCAGCTTGTGAGTTAAGTGATGTTTCAAATTTAGTTCACTTATAGAGCCGCTCTGGAGAAAACCATGATGTCATCATCCAGCTCATTTCAGTTCTCAAATAATGGTGTCAGTGCAGGCAGATTAATATTATTGATGAATATTAAATTAAATGTTAATTTAATGGGACACAAAATAAGTGTCCTCAAAGCCACATGGTCGATGGAAGAGGACGTGTTCCCCTGAGATGAGCATCATTTGTATAAAAGTAGCTGCACTCCCCTGCTAGAACCTCCAAACAAGTTCAATAAAACTGTACAAGGACCTGTGTAAAAAAGTAGAAAACCCCCACACAATTACATGAACAGTGCAGGGTGGGTACAAAATAAATACGGCTATTTACGACAGTGCAAGTATTCCACAGCGACTTTAGGGGTCGCTGTTTGACAAAAACACAATTTCTACATAGTGTGCCTTTAACTAAAAATAAGATTAGGAAAAGGTTTCGGTTATGCTGGGTACACACCAAAAGATAATCGGGCTGATTTTGGGCCGATTTCCCCCCTTCTGACAATCCTAGCTATGTCCCGATTATCTTGATGGTTCTACAGATTATTTTATCAGATATTCCTGTGGTGTGAGGTGTGTTAAGAGTGTCCGAACCTGCTCGGAAGAACGTCGGAGGCGCCCCGATTGCGAATCGTAAATATTCAACATGTTGAATATTTACGATCAGAAATCCTGATGTGTGGGGGGAACCCCGAAGACAAATGCACGCACGCTCTGGAGATTATCACGTGAAACGAAACAATATCCAATCAGAAAGCGAGATGATGGAAGTCGGAAGCATAACAAACGCAGTCAAGGCGCTGCACAAAGTGAAATTTATATAGACAGCAGAGATGGAGGATCAGCTTGTTGATTTGTGGCTCAGAAAATGTAATAGGGGTTATGTGGAACGCCCAAGCATTCGAACCGGAAAACGGGTCTAAGCATTTCCGGTTTTCACTTCTGTACACATCTGCAGGAGTATCTGTTAGGTGATCTCTGAGGTAACTGTTCATTTTGTGTTAATTTCCGCTTATTGTAATAAAATTCTTATTTTTGATCAAAATGTTGTGAATTTGTTTTGTTTTAATTAAAATGTCACGAATGCTGAAATAACAGAAACGGGAACATCCAAACAATAGTAGCTACTCTGGACTCTGGACGTCCGTTTTGCAATACGGTGTACATCTGAAATTGAGAGTAAGGGTAGCTCCTGTTAACACCGGCTATAAAAGGTCGCCATTACTACACTGTAGGGTTGTGTCGATAGACGATAGTATCAAAGCTCAGTCCATTTTTACTTTCACTTTCGGAGAATGAGCGCGTTTACATGCACGTTCTTAACCTGATTATGCTGAATAAACTGACAATGCATGTTGTGGTCATGTAAACGCATTAACCTGTTTTCCTTTATCGGAGTCAAGTCATAAGTTTAAGTATAAACCAAGCGACTCAGCTGATTTTTGCCCCTTTTGGGCTCTGATTTCCCCCGGCATTTAAAACACATTATCCCGCGTTCTTTGGGCTTATTGAAGTGCGGATTATGTGAAGTGCATGCAGATAGAGCACAGGAGGACATATATCGCAAACTCCGACTCTTTCTTGACCAAGAAATTATTAAAACGTGTTCTCATCTAGTGCAGAAGTACAGTCAAATGCTGCATCTGCAACGGCATGAGAGGATAATGCGTGTCAGTAACGTCAAATTTCCCGCTGATGTTGAAATACTCAGTCGGATACAAAAATGATTAGGATCTTTTTTTTTACCTCACTATACCGATACAGTCCCTCCAGGATTTCGCGATGTCACGATCGCAACTATTAACGCAACTTCACAGTGCGCCTTGCAATTTTGACCAATCACCGCAACTTTTCTGCAACTTTGACCAATTATCGCGCCGCGGTCTCCTGCAAAGCGTCGTCATACGTCAGCAAACTCACTTGTTTTGTTCAGAAGACGCAGCAGATGTGGGCTGCCAACGTGTCACATTTAGGCTACCTACAAAAATAACAGAAAAGGCCAGTGTTGCCAACGTAGCGCCTTTGCAGACCCCTTTAGTGACGTTTTAAAAAAAAAAAGCGACTAGAGACAAATCTAGCGACTTTTTGGACAAACCTCAGTAACCAAATGTTGCCAGCACAATTCTGCGAGCGCGAGGTTGGCTTTTTCTCCCTGCCGTCACATCTCTCTCTGCGTCCCTGTTCAGTGAACGGCTGAGAGGAGCAGCGGCACGGCCGCTGACAGACATGAATGAGCAGTGTTGTTTCCACAGACTTATCACTTATCTGCTTTTCTTTTGTTTTATATTTAAAGAATTGAGTTTGACCATTTTATTTCCCTTTCTTGTGATCACTTGTAATAGGCTACTCACTATCACAGTGCATTAGTTCACCCAGTTCCCGAACTCTCTCAATTCAGATAAATTTACACATAAAAAATAGCTAGGCTACTCGTTCTATTGTCTGACAAAAAAAAAATAAGGAAATGAGAACAGCTTTATTGGATATTTGGCTATATTATATTATATTATATTAAAATGCAGTATTAAACTTTTGATTTTTTCACCATTTAACTTTTATGTCTATTCCTAAGAAAACGGTATTTTGCACTTTATTAGTAGGCTATATTGGCATCTTTCAACATAAATGCTGCTTAATGTTTGTGAGGTTCTGCACATTTACATTTTTGCAGGTGCAGATCTTGTTTTTTAAAAAAAGCTTAGTTTGTTAGATGTTGCTGTCTTTAAATCGTTTGTTTTGCCTTTATAAGGTTACTAAAGGTAAGTTAACTGGTTTTGTTCTCATTAACGTGTGTTACAAATTGAGCACGTTTGTTTCTGAAGTAAATTCTGGACTACAATAGAGCAGATGGTGAACAGTGTTTTCTGTGGGGTAGACTTTGGGCTTTTTTTTCACTTAGTAAACCTATAACATGCTCAAAAAAAGATATATAACAAAATAAAGGAAAGGGGAAAAGCCAAAAAGCATAATATGAGTACTTTAAGTAAAAATCTATCTACCTTTGCCGTTTTAACCTAAAAACAAATGCAGAAGAACATCGCAACTTTCATTGCAACTTTTTAGAAAAATGGCCGCAACATCAGGCATTTTAGGCCGCAACAATCTCAAAAAAGGCCCGCGAAATCCTGGAGGGACTGCCGATAAATAACCTGATTTAGCCTATTAATAATCACTCCACCTTTGCTAGCAAAATAGAAAAAGATTATCATATATAAAACAAAGTAATAAAAAAAAACAAATTAATGAGTAAATAAGCAAGTTAATAATCAAATAAGTAAGCCCCGTCCCCCACACGATAATATCGTGTATCGCCGATCTCACCGGTTGACGATAGGACGATAGGATATGAAAATTGAGCATATTGCCCAACACTACTACACTGTTTACCCTATGTGTTTACCTCTGCAGCTGACGGCCGGAAGTAGTTATACCCGTTTTGTAGAACCCGGAAGAATGTTGCGCATAACCCCTGTTAGCTCAGTATAAAAACCATTCCATATAAGGATAGGTGTACCAGTACACATGGTGTGTGTGTGTGAGAGAGAGAGAGAGAGAGAGAGAGAGAGAGAGAGAGAGAGAGAGAGAGAGAGAGAGAGAGAGAGAGGATAGAGAGAGATTGTTTTATTGTATTGAACATTTGTATAAACAAATAAATACTTTAGTTAGAATTCTTTTAGCAAAACTATGGTTAATTTGTGGTTAACATGGTTTAACTACAATATCCATGTTTTATTTTTTATTTGTAATAAAAACAGGGCCAGCGTGTGTGCATTACCACAACCTTTATCTGAGAAGTTTACTAAATTCACTAAATTCCCGCCATCTGCACGACTTCACCCAAACCCTTTTCTTTTTTTCCCCGTGAATTTTCTGTGAAAATCATTCCAAACACTATCATCGCAATTTTTTCCTGCATATCGTCCGCCACGCTTATTCTGAAGTCTCGCGAGATTTTGAGAGATTTCCTGTGTTCACAGTTGAGACTCTGGTTGAAAATCTGTTTGTGTGTGGTGTGCACGAGGAAGCACCACACACTTTAGGAGCAAAACGGTTAAATCTAGGATTTTTTCTCCTCATGTTTGTGGTCTATCACATTTTGAAAATCTTATAAGATGTAAAAAATCTTTTGGTGTGTACCCAGCATTAGGGAAAGGGGAAGGGGAAGGTGGTGGTGGGGGAGGGGGGTTGGGGGGGGGTTAGAGGTTAGGGAAAAATTTGGGGGATGTTTATTTTGTTAGAATGGAAGGTAAAAGGTTGTTAAATGTATTGTGTATGTTCTACCAGGTGTTATGTTGGTAGTAAATTACTCACACCCCCACGCATCGAGTTAGGATTGGTGCATTATTCCAAATAAATACAAGAGATTCACAAAAAATCATCAAATTCACAAATAAATAGATTAAGATCCACAAATAAATGTAAAGATTTCAACAAAAAATTATAAAACTCTCAAATAAATAAAATGAGATTTGCAAATAAAATAAAAATAATTTACAAATGTGACAAGACCACTCTGATTGTAAAGTCTAACGTGATTGGTTGTAGCGAGAACGTGCTATGATTGGTCAGCTCAATGTGGCCGTTATCTGATTGGCTTGAGGAAACGCTGGGTGGAGTCCACTTATTTGTGGATTTGTCTGCACATTGACACAAATGCGTGCAGTGATTTACAAATGCACAAGAAGAGATTTACAAATGCGTGCAGTGATTTACAGATGCACAGAAAGCAGTTCACAATAAATGCCAGGCAGAGTTGTTTGTCATTAAAAAAAACACATTTGTAAATACTTTTTTTATTCGCAAATCTCATTTTATTTAGTTGTGATTTTTATAATTTTTTGTGAAACTCTTTACATTTATTTGTGGATCTTAATCTATTTATTTCTGAATTTGATATTTTTTGTGAATCTCTTTACATTTGTTTGTCTCAATCTATTTATTTGGAATAATGCAACAATCCTAACCCCATACCCATACATTATTGTAGCTGATACATTAATTGGTGACTGTAGTGGGTACATTTGGTACTTCCCTCTCTTGATAGTGTTTTTTCCCCTTAATATTTTCTCTTGTAGTGACAGTTCTTAGGAATAGTACCCTTGCACACATCACTGAGTCTGAGGTGGAAACACCCATTCAAAACTGGATCAGGCTGAGCCAAGATAGACTTGGAGGGCAGCGGAGGCAGAGACCACAGCTGTGAAGGGGACTATAGCTCAGGCAGTGCAATTTAAATATCTAGGAGGTGCTTCGAATCTAAAAATCTAGGGATTTGTTACTTTGCAGTCTTACTGTAAATACCCTTAAATCACACTGATGTTGCTCCATTCATCACATTTTAACGGTGGCATTCTTTTTCAAGCAAATATAGAAACTTAAAGGTGCTCTAAGCGATGTCACGCTTTTTAGGCCAAAACATTTTTTGTCACATACAGCAAACACCTCCTCACTATCCGCTGGCTGCCTGTCCCCTGAACACACTGTAAAAAGACGCGGTCTCTGCAGACACCCCAGGCTCCACAAACGGCTACAAAAACAAACTGTAGCGACCCGCTCCACGAAACATAACAAACTGTTCCAGCCAATAACCGACAAGAATGGTTTGGGGGTGGGTTTGAGGGGTTAGTGCGTGGATGAGGAGGAGGGAGGGTCTAGCTAGCCTCCGTTTTGTTTGACAATACTTTAAACGTCAACAAGAAGTGACATCACCCAGGATCGCTTAGAGAACCTTTAATTACATGTTCCTTGACATTTACATATTATTAACAAGATTTCATGTACACACATAAAAATATAATTAAATATATTTTTTTTAAAACAAGGGAATGTTTTGTATTCAGCTTTTAGTAATTTATCTCATCTTTAATCAGGGCTCAGTAGATATCAGAAGACTTTTACATTTAATCTTTCCTCTCCAGAAAAAAAAGGAACAATATAATTTTACAAACATGTGGCATTATAGGTGAAGTAAAAATAACTGCTGTAATGCACAATAATAATAAAGAGTTTGATGACGTTATAAGTAGCATACGATCATGGGAGTTTTAAACAAACAGCCAACACCATTTAGCTCAGACGCCGGTGACACACTGTTTGCGTGCCGTTTTGTGTTGCGTGTCAGTTGTTTTCTGTGTCTTTGCACACCAGAAACGACACGGCGCTGCTGCTGCTAGGTGACATATACATGACATATGTTTCCATGGTGACGCGTCATGCTTGGCATGTGATTCACCACAGCTAAAATAGCGCTGTATGACGTATGACAGATGTAACGTTAGCGCTTTTATTTATAAATATTAACAAACCAATTACCATGTCATCAACTATCTTCTATTCCGATTCTCAAATACGTGTAAGTGAATTTGTTTTGTCATTTAAAAAACCTTTATAAATGATTTTGATCCTTAACGGGAGATGGGCGCTGTCATGTTTGTTTGGGCCGCAGTTCAGAGATTCCTGTCTGTTGGGTTTATTACAGCACGTGAATTCATCAGTTTCTCCCGAAATACATGGCCGATGAACTGGGAGAAGAATAGAGTTAACTTTATAGTTACTTACACTGTGTGTCTGATATGAATAAAATCCGTCGGCAAATATATTTGAATGGGTTGTTATTGCTGCTTCCATAGACACCTTTGTCTATATTACAAACTATAAATGTATTGTTTTGCTATAAATTATAAGTATTTAAATGTCTGAAACCTAAAATAAACATTATGTGGTTAAAAACACTGAATAGTTGTGATAAAATATGACAATCGCTGAGCACGTGCATCTCTGGCTCAGCGCCAGCCACAGCGTGAAAGCACAGTCTGAATCTGGCAGTTCTGTCACGTCACTGTACAATCGCTCCTGAGTGGTCAGCTGCAGCAGAGCGTGCCGAAATCAAAATTGCTGATGAGATGTAAAGGAAAATATCTCCGTATTGTGCCTACGCGCCCCTCAGCTGTTCTAAATCCACTGTAAAACACGGCTTTGCGGGGCTTATTGCTTAAGTGAAAAATTAGATTGTTAGCCCCGCCCCTCCTCCTGATATCATCGTCCATCGCGATGTTTCACTGTACACATCGTCTGATGCCAAATTGGTAAACCAGTGTGTGTGTATGTATATATATATATATATATATATATATATATATATATTAGGGCTGACTTCTAATAGTCGAGGATTCGACGATTCGATTCGGAGAGGTCTGATTCGACTATGAACCTCATAGTCGAATAGTAGGGGGTGTGTTCACATATCGCGTCTTTTGCGCGCTCAGGTTCGTTATTTCAAAATAGGCGCGCCGTGCGCGGTATGCAACCAAGCAGCAGCAGCACACTACATGCCTGTAACGTCTGGACCACATTTGTTAACATTTACGGATTTATTGGCTCACAATGGCCTCTAAAAAGTCATCAAAAGTGTGGGAGTATTTCGAGAAGGTTAAAGATGACCCAAAGAATTTGAAAGTTAAGTGCAAGTTGTGCTAGCAGCTGCTTTCATATCACACGACGACAACCAACATGGCTCATTTGAAACGGGTAAGGCTTGTTAACTTTACAAACAAACAGTTCTACCACTCTTTTGTCAATACAGACATAAACCCTATATTAGTATAATTTTTGGGGAGACGTGTGCATATTAATGAGTAGCCTACTCTCTAGCACACACACGCAAGGTCTCTCGCGCTCTCCCTCTCTGTGCGCGCGTGTAATTAATGCTAGCACACACACGCAAGGTCTCTCGCTCGCTCTCTCCATCTCTTGCGCTTATTCAACGAAACCTATAATATGTAAAATTATTCATCTGGCTTTAGATGAATAAAAGGTATTTGTTACAAACCATGTTTTTCTTTTAATTTTTTTAGCTCTTTTGTTTGAATGGAAAAAATCAAGCTGCTATCTAAAAAAAAAAAAAAAAAAAAAAAGGATCGACTATCAGTCGACTACGGCAAAATCTAACGAATCAGATTCGACTATGAAAATCCTTAGTCGAAAACAGCCCTAATATATATATATATATATATATATATATATATATATATATATATATATATATATATTAGGGGTGTAACGGTTCACAAAATTCACGGTTCGGTTCGATACGATACACTTGTGCCACGGTTCGGTTCGGTACGTTTTCAATGCAGCAAAAAGAAAGAAATGCCAGAGAAATTTCCTTTTTTTTTTTTTATTATATTTTTATTAAAATTTATCATAAAGTATGATACATTACTTTGAACAATGATGGAGCTATACTTGACTTTTCTTAGGAGCATATAAAACAAAACAGCTCCTTGGACAAAATGAAATGTTATATTGTAGTATTATAAACAAAGGTTTATTTTAGTTCAGATTAACTTTGAGGGCAGCAATTGTATTCATAATGTCAAAATAAAACCGACGTAATGTTACTTGAAAGCATTGCCTAGGCTACTATTCCTGCCAAGCCTCCATGGTTACAGTGAGTGTTACTACAGTAAATCCATGGTGAATGCTGATCTGTGGACACTGGATAGTTCGTTCATGGCACAATGTTTCTTCCTGGTTTCCACGTTAGC
Source organism: Chrosomus eos (assembly GCA_036326025.1). NCBI lineage: Eukaryota > Metazoa > Chordata > Actinopteri > Cypriniformes > Leuciscidae > Chrosomus > Chrosomus eos. Next base: position 38,745,901 of record CM070822.1, read on the forward strand.
CCTGTTTGATAATGTTGTGGCAAAAACTTCTGTTGAACATCATCACTGCGTAAGAGACACTCAGAGTCAAATTAATAAAAAGAGAAATATTTATTCTTGCAAGAAGGCCCAGTCGCCATCACAGCTGTTACATTCTGTGAAGTGAGTGACGCGCACCAGGAAGACATGAGACAGCTTTTATACTCTTTTCAAGGTTCCTTCTCACCCGCTGTACTTTTCCACCCAGATAAGGCCCCCACTTCTGTTCAGTTTTTCTTAAGGACACAAACTGGTACTGGAATAAACTAGCCAAACCTGACCATTCCTAAGGTCAAGATGTCCTGTCCCATATATTCCTGAACCGTCACGCACAAGCACGTACACACATATACTTTTACACATTGAATAGATTAGGAATAAATGACTATTAAAATTTCTACAACAATTCCACACTTTTTATCATTCAGATTACCCATAATCACAATAATAAACAAAAAGACAAATTTTAAGTCATATCATCACACTACTCTTCATCTCTGTTTTCACATAACTGATCACTCTTCTTAAACATTTGTGAAAATAACATTTTGAAAAGAAAAAGCTTAGGCTGTTTTTGTAAGGATAGTCCCTTAACCCTTGTGCATCCTTATGGACATTTTTGTCCTTTTCAGTTTTGTTTTTTTGATAACTTTGGCTGTGTTAATGCTAACTGCATAAAATATGCCACAGGTGTGTATTTTTATTGGAATTATAAAATTTTACCTTCATTTACTTTAAAAAATTTATTTTGCACTAGGTAAAAAAAATACACCCACTTAGCGCCTTTTGGACAAAAATGTCCCCATTGAAACCCATTAAAACTGCGATTTTTAATCCCAGTGCCATTCAACTATAAAATGATGCAATCTTTCTTAACAGGCTTTCATTCTGTTGGCAAGGCTTCCAAATTTTAATTTTTACTATTTTTTATCAGATGGTGCCATTTTTTCAGGTTTGGCATATAAAGCAAATTATCAATTTATTGTTGTTTTCTGCTGTTTTCGGCTTATGCATATTATAGAGCCAATTAGATAAATTATGAAGCTATAATTGTGTGGGTGTGTTGGTATGGTTGTCAGAGTGTGGTTAGTATGTGTGTACTGAAATTTTTAGGTGTGTGTTGTGTGAACATTTTGAAAGAAAGAAATTATATTGTACTGGAAAACACAAATCCCACCCCATGTAAATGAGTCATACCCTTGGCAGAGTCACAGACCCTGCATGTGAAAACTGAAAAGGTCAAAAAGTTACTGAAGTTACTTTTTTCATTCAAACACATTTCTTATTACTTGCTTGCACTTTGTTTTTGTTTTTGTTTTATTCAAAGGTAAAAGGTGAGCTTGATTTTGATGTAGAAGTTTAGAGGCCCCACAACACCTTGCATAAATCAAAAGTGATTATTTTTTATGTTTTCACCTCGAGAAAATGGTGATTGTTTTGTCTGGTAGATTTTTGTTGACACAAGTGCTCTCACAGCCAAACCTATAAAAATGTGATGCTTGAGGGCCTTGTCATTTCATTGTTTGCAAGATGAAGAGACGTTTCACAGCAAGGGAAGCTCTGGATCTAGTGAACACGTGAAAGTGAGGATGAAGAGTTGACTTCAGTTCTTGTTCAAAGTGATCTTGTACTTTTGCTTTATTTATAGAGCAAAATAAGGTATATTCTATCAAAAAAGTAAAAACTTTGGAGGATAATAGGAGTAATAAATCAATGATTTGACTTGGGCCTGAGTGACTTGGGCCTGAGTGGTATTTTTTTTTTTTTTTTTTATCTGATACTGCATAAAAATATGAATGCATCAAAATTAATGTTGTTGTTAACCAGTGATATATCCAAGGCTGTAATATTTAAAGAAACACCTGCTTAGCATTTAGTATATGGAATATTTGTATTATTATTATTATTATTATATTTTTTTATAAAAACAAAAGTGGCATTATGTAAAGAAACCAGCGTTTAAAGGGTTAAAATTCTGAAAATTAATGACTGTTTGGTAATTATGATTAGAGCTGATGCTAGTAAAAAATCTAAGTCAGTGAAAGTGGAAAAAAATATGAATCTATAATATTTTTATGACACTTTTTTGACATGGACATTTTTGTCCTTTATGGACCTGAGTGGTAATTTTTTTTATTTATCTGAGACTGCATAAGAAATATTAATGCATCAAAATTAATATTATTGTTAATCATTGACATATCCAAGGCTGTAATATTTAAAGAAAAAAAATTCTGCTTAGAATTTAGTATATAGAAAATTATTATTATTATTAAATTTTTGATAAACATCAACAGTGGCATTATGTAAAGAAACCGGCATTTAAAGGGTTAAAATTCTGAAAATAAATGAATGTTTGGTAATTATGATTAGAACTGATGCTAGTAAAAAATCTAAGTCAGTGAAAGTGGAAAAAAAGATTAATCTATAATATTTTTATGACACTTTTTTGACATGGACATTTTTGTCCTTTATGGGCCTGAGTGGTAGTTTTTTTATTTATCTGATACTGCATAAAAAAATATGATTGCATCAAAATTAATATTATTGTTAATCATTGACATATCCAAGGCTGTAATATTTAAAGAAAAAAAATTCTGCTTAGAATTTAGTATATAGAAAATTATTATTATTTTAAATTTTTTATAAACATCAACAGTGGCATTATGTAAAGAAACCGGCATTTAAAGGGTTAAAATTCTGAAAATAAATGAATATTTGGTAATTATGATTAGAACTGATGCTAGTAAAAAATCTAAGTCAGTGAAAGTGGAAAAAAATATTAATCTATCATATTTTTATGACACTTTTTTGACATGGACATTTTTGTCCTTTATGTACCTAAGTGGTAGCTTTTTTTTAAATCTGATACTGCATAAAAAATATTAATGCATCAAAATTAATATTATTGTTAATCATTGACATATCCAAGGCTGTAATATTTAAAGAAAAAAAATTCTGCTTAGAATTTAGTATATAGAAAATTATTATTATTATTAAATTTTTTATAAACATCAACAGTGGCATTATGTAAAGAAACCGGCATTTAAAGGGTTAAAATTCTGAAAATAAATGAATGTTTGGTAATTATGATTAGAACTGATGCTAGTAAAAAATCTAAGTCAGTGAAAGTGGAAAAAAATATTAATCTATCATATTTTTATGACACTTTTTTGACATGGACATTTTTGTCCTTTATGTACCTAAGTGGTAGCTTTTTTTAAAATCTGATACTGCATAAAAAATATTAATGCATCAAAATTAATATTGTTCTTAATCATTGACATATCCAAGGCTGTAATAATCAAAGAAAAAAAAATCTGCTTGGAATTTAGTAAATTGAAAATAATTACTATTTTTCTTTTTTTCATAAAAAAACAACAGTGGCATTATGTAAACAAACCAGCATTTTAAGGTTTAAAATTCTGAAAATTAATGAATGTTTGGTCATTATGATTAGAGCTGATGCTGGTTAAAAAAATGATGCCAGTGAAAGTGGAAAAAAATATAAATCTATAATATTTTTATGACAGTTTTTGGACACGGACATTTTTGTCCTTTATGTACCTAAGTGGTAGCTTTTTTTAAAATCTGATACTGCATAAAAAATATTAATGCATCAAAATTAATATTGTTCTTAATCATTGACATATCCAAGGCTGTAATAATCAAAGAAAAAAAATTCTGCTTGGAATTTAGTAAATTGAAAATAATTACTATTTTTCTTTTTTTCATAAAAAAACAACAGTGGCATTATGTAAACAAACCAGCATTTTAAGGTTTAAAATTCTGAAAATTAATGAATGTTTGGTCATTATGATTAGAGCTGATGCTGGTTAAAAAAATGATGCCAGTGAAAGTGGAAAAAAATATAAATCTATAATATTTTTATGACAGTTTTTGGACACGGACATTTTTGTCCTCTATGTAGCTATGTGTAACTTTTTTAAATTGATGCACAAGGGTTAAGTATTAGCAAGCAGATAAAGAATTCAACTAAAGCCGGGCTAGATAAACAATCACTGTTGTTGTACCCCAAGCATAGCTTGACCCTCAGTCACCTTAGTTAAATAAGAAATAGTGTACAGACTAGTTAGAAAAACAACAAATCATCAATCCACAGTGGTTACATCAAAATATAAAGTATAATAAAACCCTTCATTTCAAAACCCTCTCCTTGTACCTTATCACATAGCGGATAAGCACAGCTTTTAACCATCTGTTCATAACAAAAACATTCATAGGAAGAAGAAAAAGAAAAGAAAAACAAACACCAAATGTCTAACACATGTCACTGTAGCTTCCACTACTAGAATCATCATCACATTTCTTGTCATTGTCATCATCATTTGGATAAAACTGTCATTTTACCAATTTAACTGAGCTGGAAACACACAATATTGACAATCCTACCCCCGAAACCCCAAAGAGTAATCAAACAATCCATTCATTTTCCTAAAATACTTTCTAATTAATCAGTGACCAATCAAATCTCGTTGGCGTTGTTTAAGGTGAGATGTTTGGACGGTGGTGTTGCAATCTCCATCCTTGCAACCTTGTTTGTGGAGTGGACCATCTCCTAGCTGCTGTCACCTGTGAATGGAGACCTTAAGTATTTTGTTAGTGACCGCTTGTCTAGCCGCTCGTCCTTCTGGTGTGACCTGTGGAATTTTCACCATTTGTTTACTGATTATATACATTATTAGTTCCAAATTTATTCTCAACATTTGGCCAATTCAGCAACCTGAAACTCATTCAACTATTACATTAACTTTCAACCCACTTTACTCATGTCAACAACACAATATTAATACATTTTGGAACAGAATCATTCTGTTAGCTGCAATCCAATCCTGACATTCTGTGAAAGGAAAATTTTAAGTTATGCTCCGCTCCATTCTCTGGAAAGAAAACAAAATGTCGAGGTTATTTTCAGATAGTAAAACTACACGTAGTTTCTTTTGTCTACTGTTCTCCCGGGGCCTTCGATACCCTGGCGTTTCCTGTTGAAACAATCCTGCAAATACATTTACAGAAAGCAAATTTTGTTTGGGACGGCCTTTTACCCAATTAAACCCAGTGTCCTCCCAACATATATTGTCCCTTAGTAAACCATATTTGGCAATTGTTATACCATCTCCCTCTTGATGCACGACACAACTCGAGCATCAATTTAACATAACATTTAACATAGTGTTTTGATAAAGTTTTGCATCAACACTAACCCAAACGTTGTCCTTCAGACAAATTTCCTCCAGACATCTCTTGCCGTCTTTGAAACAAAAATATTACATTCTTCACTTAAAGCCACATTATCATCTGCTCAACGAAGTATTTGAAGGGCAAAGGCCCTGAGCCTCACAGCGTATCCTGCTTTTCAGGCCTGTTGTTTGGTCTCTTAATTCAGTCATCTACAAACATTTTCAAAGTCATCAATTGTTTCTATCAAGTCAGGTCGTGCTGTACAGACTTGGTCACTTGGTCAATGTCAGTCAAATAACTCATCCTTCTGCCCACAATAATCATACATTTTTAGGGGCTCTCTTGATAATTTAATGTTGACTTAGCCAATATGTCACTTTGTTGTTGCCATCAAATCTATAACATTTTCATTTATCTCAGCCCATGCCAGATCGTGATCTACAACTCCACAATTCCAATTTACACAAATTCTTAAACTGATCCAGAACGTAATTCAAATCAACAAAAAGTAATTAATACCAGACAGAGCTTGATGACCAATCAATTTAAAGCTCGTTCTATCTTTTCGTCGGATCCACTCACAATTAACGCTTTCTTTAAAATTTGTCAATTTCCTTAACCCATCTGTAATGATGAAACAATATACTCACTATTCAGGTGGAATATTAGTACCCCAAACTAATACATACAAGACCTAAAGTGCTGTCACCATCACACACACACTCATACTAGACACACATATCTTAACTGCTCATTTTCAATGTTCGCTTTTCTTTATATTATTGCTAAAAAGATTTAAATTTTAAGATTTTAAACTTCACATTTTCTGTAGCTTTTACCTAATTTTACATGGTCTCTTAACCAGTTCCAAAGCATTTCTGTTCATTATTCATTAGATTTTTTAGACAAGTCAGCTGGGTTGCTTTGTTTAATTTTCCTTATCATTATTTTGCTTCAGCTTGCTCTAGCAGGCCGACAACAGAAAGACAGACACAGTTTACCATCCCTTCCTCCACTCAAACAGTCTCTCTCTCTTATTAACAAATAATAATTACATTAAATTAATCACTATCCTTTTACCATTAAATTTTGTTATCCAGACTTTTCTCAAATCAAAAACTGTCTTCATCTTTAGCCCTCCACCATGTCAAACGACTTTCAGGAGTTAAAACTTATTAGTTCAAAATCAACACTTCTATAAGTTTTCTTATTCTTGCCCATGAGGCAGCCAATACATAAAAAGTTTTGTTCCTGTCTCCACAACAAACAATGGCAATCCCCTCATGTTATCAGCTGGCTCTCGAAAGCTCCCCCATAGCTCTTTATCTATAATTTTCTCTTCAGGGTGTTGTCTCCCTGGCTTAATTGCAGACACTTGTCACAATGAAAAACAAGCGTACGATTATGCGGTTTCTTCTGGCAAGTGGTATAGAGGAACTCACATTCTCTGGGTCAGACTGCCGCAACTCGTCACAGCGCATCTCACCTCTCAATGCTCTGCTGACCCCAGTGGCCTCCAGTAGTCAGCGCTCAACTCTCACTACCTTTCTTGCATGTACCACACCCCCGTCCTGAGGTGCCCAATGTCCGTGACCCCCTGCGTTAGGCTGTCCCCTGGCCAGGAGAATCATCCCGTCATTGAGTAGCCATCGTACACACTGGTACCGCTCTTTCCCATCACACAATCAGTTTCCTTTAACAGAACTCAGCTGCTTTCTGGAGCTTAGGAAAGGCACGTTCAAGAGTCACCAGAGCCATTCTGATTGCCTAATTTTGTTCACAGGGAGACAGGTTAATAACAGCAGTATTTAATCACTTAAATCCATTAATCATCTTAAAATCATCAACCTAGCTATACATCTGTAGCCGTAGCCATCGGGCCTGTTTCAATGGTGGAGACTTAAGATAAGACAAAGAAGTTACTGGTCCTAAAATAAAATAATCAAAAATGTTATTTCTATCATTTAAGGTCTGCATTATTATTTTAAAGACTTCTTTAAATTCGTTCAGTTTTACATTTAAAACATTCACCAATACAAATTGCCCTCTTTATGGCAATGGTTTCTTTAACATCTCTGTGTCTGATTTTTCAACTGAGACACTGTGCTTTTACTATAAATAGCTTATTATTACTTATGACACAGACTCAGATAACAGCCTGTTAGCTGACATTGACTGAGAGAGACTCTGAGGCACTCAGGACAGGTAAACTGTTCTCTCAAATACTTCTAATCATCAAACTTTTATCTATAATCTTTTAACTATCCCAGCTTAAGGCATCTTTGCCAGAAATGACATTTGTTTCCAAATAAACATCATTTTAGTTGTCTTTTGCCCATACAGGGAATTTAGACATTACAGATTTCCACTCAGATCGAGTATCTGTCGTACTGGCCGTTTACAGCCACAGCACACATCAGATTCAGATAAGCGAGCTGTTTCATTACAGCCAATAACAAACTTATCTTTTGAAAGCAAAACATCAGCTTCTAGTTCTTTCATGGTCAACAGTTTTCAAGCTGTTTGTTTAATCAGATGCCTTTTACATTTTAGAACTGTTAATTCAGTAGCCTACTGCTTCTGCTTATTTGATCTTAAATAAAAATAATTATTCTAGTTCTATATAATCTAAACCCTTTTTAAAATGTTTAATTAAAACACAATCATCCTTTTAGTTACTTTTTCCTTTCTGCAACTCACATTTGTTGTCATTATCCATAATTTTACATCCAATTTTATTCATCAATTCACTTATAATAATTACTATTATAGATATTTTCAAAGGATTCACTTTAAGACTTCAATCTTTTGACCTTTTTTTTTTTTTTTTTCTCTTATTCTTTCTCAGACGAAATGTTAATATCGTCTTCCCTTAAACGCTGATCTACTTTCAAACCCACATTATTACCAGAAATGTGTCACTATCACATTTTCAAACACTTTCTTAGTGGGCATTTACATGTTAAATGGTCCTGCTGACCACAATTTAAACACTCTCCATCTGCTCTAACTTACTGCACACCCTTGAAGCAGTGTGTTCCATTGAGGAATGCAAACAGAGCCACTGATAAGCAGTGCTCCATATTCTTTTACAGTCCACCAATGGCAGATACAACAATAGCCGAATCATCATTATTACTGGCAGGCACGTGCACAGGTAGGGCTCAACCTGTGCAGAGCACATGCCCTTTTTGCTCTTACACTCGAAGTGCCCTTTCTTTGGTGGTGTTTTTTTTTTTTTATATATATATAAATCAATGCTATTGGTCACCCTTTACGTCTGTCTGTCTGTTTTAAAATATTTAGCCAATGACAGTTCTTAAAAAGAGCTTGTGTAAATCTTGTTCGATCCTCAAACTGTCAGTAAAGCTGATAACTCCGCCCCCGCTATCGTGACTGAATGAAATGAAGCTCCGCCGCAGCCGCACAGCAGACAGCAGCTGAACGAAGTTTTGCAAGGGTAAACATCTTGTTGTTTGAATAAGTACTAAACACTTTGTCTATAAAAGCTAATATTTTATTTATTTGATGTCTGACTGAGACATGAGGAACCTGAGAGAGAGGTCTAGGCTAGAATTTTCCATCTAGTCATAGCCAATACAGCATACACTTAAATAGCCTGTGCACAGGGTTCGAAATGAGGGGGGTCTGGGGGGGTCCCGGACCCTCCATAAGTCATTAAGGACCCCCCATAAGAATTTATTTTTGGATTTTGGGGGGTCCCCGACAAATATATTTTAACATTAAAAATGATTGTGAAAATTATAGGTCTTTAGTGACACTTTATATTTATACCAGTAATTATTTAATTACAGCGCGAGGCAGCTATAGGGCAGCTATTAGCCGAGTGAGTTGTTGTTGTGGTGCTCCCGCTAATGTACGGACGGTAACAAAGTTGCGCTGTTGGGGCTCGCGCAGTTATACCATATTCATTTGTAGTTAAGAAACAATATATAGCCTACACACGACCAAAGTGCTGTTTTCCTGAATGCCATCACGATTGAAACCGAGATATTGATTTCATAACAGTTCAATAAACAAATAGTTAAAATAATTAAAATTAAGTTACTTACATTTTTAGACGCAATGGCTGTTTTTGTTCTGTTTCAGCAGCGAAAATAGTTCCAAACAACAGAACCACAGCGCATCTCAGAGCAACACTCATGATTCATTACTGAATAATTCAGCGTTTTGAACTATTCGCTCGAGTCAAAGATTCAATTACCCATTATTAAAACTCCTCATTCTGAATAAATCAGCCGTTTGAACGAATCGTTTAAATGAATGACTCAATGACTCGCTCATTCAAGACGGTCGCCTGCCACCTCCTACTGGCGGTTTAGTTTCAAAGCATCATTCTTTTCAACATTCCTTAATTGTATATTCAAAAAATATTTAAAACAATCTCAGAATCTCATTTAATACGGTTATAATTTTTCAATGTAAATTATTTAATTTGTTTGGTAACAGCCGCTAGGCTGTCTTATTATTTTAATTGAATGTAGCCTATTAATACAATGTAAGAATTTGAAATTAAATTTAGAGCATACACTAAATAAAATTAGGGGAAAAGTGCCCTTTTTAAAGGTACAAAAAATTATTCAGATAAGAGTGTTTACAAAAATGAAACATTGACTATTTAAGTTTAAAGGGAGTAAAGCGTCTGTTTAGGCTATAAAGGAAATTTAATTTTGCCAAAAGAAGAACTTTTATTTTAAATCTGCCTTCTTCAGTGTGATATGTTACCATATTATCATGCTTGATTGAATATTTGTAATGTGATGATCAGATGCAGATATCTAAATCAAAGAATATGAGTGGTTGGCGGATGGATTATTATTTATTTTTAACAACAGATTCGAGTGACTCAAAGTGCACCAGATTAATGAATTTATCTTTAAAATGTACAAAATTTTCTCCGGGGGGGCATGCCCCCAGACCCCCCTAGTGTTACGATTTTGCCACCTCTGCCTCATTTTGAGTAAAGAAGAAAACCCTGACATTGATCCATATAATTTTGCGTACAGTGTAGCAAGATAGTCTTCAGAATTGTTTTAATTACATACATTTTAGGGGACCCCCCAAGAGTCAGAAGTCATTTCGAACTCTGCCTGTGCATACACGGTAGCATTTCATCTTTTATAAAATGCGATTTTGGCCAAATGTATTTTACAACAGGGAAAACTGAGCGCCTATGTAGCTACAACAAACTAGTAACCTTCACCAGTAGATGAAAATGTAATGCAGACATCCCAACCTGCAAGAAGTAATTTCAGGGAGGTATCTTGGTGACCCGATTGTTGACGGGGGGGGGGGGGGGGGGGGGTTGACTGGATTGTTGACGGGGGGGGGGGGGGGATTGGTAGACTATACTGCGCGCATACATAGCGAGCGCACAGGAGAGCGCGAGAGACACTCGCAAGGTGTGTTTCCCTTTCTGTCGTGCGTGTGCGCGCGCGCTCTATGTTTGTTATGCGCGCAGTATGTTCTGTCTCGCACGCGCGTTATAGATTCCGGGAGATTTGAACTAATTTGCGGGCATCAGGGAGACGCTATCAATATGCGGGAGACTCCCGGAACTTCCGGGAGATTTGGGATGTCTGGATGCCGCCGGAACCGTTTTAATGACGGACAAAATGCACATTTGCACACATTCGCTGGTCAAAAACCCCGTAACTGTATTTGAGTTTGACTTTTGTAAAATGTTAACAATATAGTGATAAGTAATACAACAACATATAATTTGTTTTTACCATCAAAAAATCATAACCACAGGCGCGCCCCGCGCTGTTTTGTACTGAAACTACACAAAGCAACTGAGTGATTCTCGTCACCTAGTAACGTATAATTTTAAGATATTTTCTTCTTTGATTTATGATTGCTGATACACTTAATTTATTAACATTTCATCTTGTTATGGTAATAATATAAAATTATGGTTAATTCAAGGCTGTTAATATGCACATATTTGCTATATCGTTTTTTTAATCTATAGTATTCAATACTCTCCACTCGTCCTCACATGTATAAATGGAGTAAAACATGGTTTTACTACAGTAATGTTGTAGTAGTGACTAAAAAAAAACAGGCCAGTTTTTGCCAGGTAGGCGGATAGATGTTGGATATGCTATAGTAATGGTATATGGCTATAGTTTCTTATAATCTGGAATTGAGTTGGACATAATTATTTAAATTATATTTCTAAATAGTTTGTCAAAAATACTTGACTCATGTTTATGTGTGACATTGAGACGAGGGAAAGGTAGAGCAATGTTAACCAAATAATACAAATTAGCTTATAAAACCAAACAGAATAGCTAAAAAAAAAAAAAAAAATCTTGAACTTTATGTGTGCAAAGCAGAGAAAAAAACTATATATATATATTATTTTTTTCTCTGGTGCATTGACTTCTCAAATATTATATATATATATATTGTACTTATATGACCTTTGATTACTTGGAAAAAAAAGGGTGGCGGGGGGGGGGGGGGGGTGCCTTTTTTTTTTTAGTTTCAGCACATGCCCCTCAAAAGGTCTGTGCACGGCCCTGATTACTGGCACAACATACATTATTGATTTCCGGAATCTTTGGACATAGCTGTCTTTACATTTTACTAATTTGCTATTATCATCAACACTGATTACAGAACAAGTGCATATCTAACATCCAAAAGCCGGGCTGAATAAGAAGACTGCTCCTGTACTCTCGACCTTGATCGAACCCTCAGTCACTCCTCAGATATTAAATACAGACATTGTCTGCAATCATAAACACCAGGATATGCTACCCCATTATAGATCCCTTAGGTTCAAAAACAATGTTTGTCAAACTAAAACTAAACCTAATTTCAATCTTTATTTTACCATAAAAAATATTGAATTGTTCCCCATACTGCTTAAAACATTCATGTCATGTTAATCCCTGTCAATCATACAATGCCTTATTTTATTCTAAAACTGTATTTTCATACCAATTAAACAGTTAATTTGACTTCCATAAATTCTGTCAGACATTTTATTTTCATCACATATAGTTTTCTACTATATTTCTTCTCAATCTTCCCCTACATGCCATTTCTTTCTTTATCCTCTCCTTTCTTTTCTCAAACATGCCAGTTCCTTCATTATCTAACCAGTACATGATTGTTTGCACAATCCCCACATAAACATATCTCACACACCAACCTTCTTGTTTTTTCCCTTTTCCCTCTTCCACCAAGTCTACACTTACAGTTTCACTCTATTTATATCACTCTATCACTCTATTTCACACAGACAGCCTTATTGCTGCTTGCTACTTCAATCCATATCATATAAATTTAAGTTCTTAAGACATCTAATGTCATGCATCCATTTACTGGATGAAGAAGTAAAAACCCTTATTTCTCCTGGCAGTTCGACTTTTTTATCTTCAAGCCAACAATCCATTATCTGTTCACATTTTTTACACACATTGTACGCAGACACAACTTTTGTTTCTCACTGCTCTGTTCAACTGATTCCCGCACCATCTTGAATCTTGTGGTCAATATCCTAAATTTCTGCCCTTCATTTGATCTCATTTGACAAAACACCGGTGTACCAAATTTCGCAAGCTTGCTTTTGAGACATCCCCATACTGCTGCTTCTCTGTTCTCTGTGGATTTCTCTTCAACGCGCGTTTTCTTTAGTCTGTTAGGCGTCCCCAACAAACCCGATTCTTTTCTTTTAACCCAAATCGGTCGGGTTGCACTATTAGTGCCCTCCTAACTATGGTTTACCAAAAAATCTGTTACGATTGTTCTGGTTCCCCCTAATTAGCCTCAGCACCTAAAAACAAATTGCTCCGTGGTGGAACAACTCATTTTCAGGTTACCTATCTGTTTGAAATCTCTTGATCTGTGACAGTTCTCAATTAATCCCAGATTATTTTCCCTCGTATCTGTTTGAAATTTCTTGATCTATATATAGATCTCAATTAATCTCAGATTACGTACCACAGAAACAGCCCTCCGCCAGTATGGTTCAGTTTCACTTTGAAAAATATTTTAGCCCATAAGAAAAATATTTTAGCCGTCTCTTACCAGAGATGTCTTGAGTTGCCACGGGTTCGTTTTCATCTGATTCCAGTGGAGCTTCTCCTGGCCCTGATAGCGGTCGGCCCCTCTCTCTGAAACTTACGAGGTAGAGCTGGAACTGCTCAGTCCAGGTGGCCAAACACCGTCCGCTCTCAGGTCCAGAAGGCACTGCCAAGGAATCCCACTCTGACACCAAATGTTGTGGCAAAAACTTCTGTTAAACATCATCACTGCGTAAGAGACACTCAGAGTCAAATTAATAAAAAGAGAAATATTTATTCTTGCAAGAAGGCCCAGTCGCCATCACAGCTGTTACATTCTGTGAAGTGAGTGACGCGCACCAGGAAGACATGAGACAGCTTTTATACTCTTTTCAAGGTTCCTTCTCACCCGCTGTACTTTTCCACCCAGATAAGGCCCCCACTTCTGTTCAGTTTTTCTTAAGGACACAAACTGGTACTGGAATAAACTAGCCAAACCTGACCATTCCTAAGGTCAAGATGTCCTGTCCCATATATTCCTGAACCGTCACGCACAAGCACGTACACACATATACTTTTACACATTGAATAGATTAGGAATAAATGACTATTAAAATTTCTACAACAATCCGTTAATAACGGAGAAATGTGAATGTTTCTCACTAGATCTCGCAGCGATGTTATTACTTCAAGTTCAATAGCGAATTCAAATGCTTTCTTTACTGGATGTCTCAGCGCTGTGTAGTAACAGAGATCGGCTCGAAATTTTGGTCGGCAGGACAAATGGTCCAACGAACCTTTCAGTTCGAAAATGCGTACCGAAAACCGAACCGAAAGCCTCGTACCGAACGGTTCGATACGAATACGCGTATCGTTACACCCCTAATATATATATACATACATGTTTAAATAAACATAAATATATAGCCTACTGATACAGCAAAGACAACGTCAGGACAGTATTTCGTTCTGTATTAACAGGTGCAATATTTGAAAATCGATAATTATTATTTTAAATTATATTTACATCTGCATTTATGTCAAAACCTATAGACTTTCAAACATAAAAATTTCATTTATTAATGTATTTGTGTCAAAATGACAAACATTTTGTCCTATTTTATTTAGCCTGGAAACGCTTCCATGTCGCATGAAAAATAGGCGTCGGTTCTTTTTTTTTATTTAACAGTCAGACATACATACAAACCAACATAGTACAGTAGTGAGCAATCTTGTAAATCCATAATTCCAGAAGTGACATAAAAGTGATTTAAGTGTTTGATCTAAGTGTGCATGTGAGCGGGTGTGAGTGTGGGTATGTGTATGTGTGTGTATGCATAAACAAAGTAACCATTTATTATTTATTACCATTGTCATTACCATCACCACCCCACTCCCCACTACCACCATATTGCCAATATTGTGTTGGTCGATTTTTATTTCCATCCTTCCTCCTATGTAACAATTGCCATTGTCAATCCTGTATAAAATAAAATATGATATAATAAGATAGTATAAGATAACCTTCCCCCATATCTCATCAGTCCCTATCTTTTCCTGATGTGGTTTTTTTGTGTGTGTGTGTGTGTGTGTGTGTGTGTGTGTGTGTGTGTGTGTGTGTGTGTGTTATGTGCAATGTCTAAGGTGCATTAAAAGAGGGAGTACAGTGCGAGAGTGTCTCAAATTGGGACAGAGATGCTGTCCCGTTGAAACCACTTCTCGCCTGTCTTGCCTGCCCTGGTGTTTGTGAGGTTTTCCATATATACATATTCCTTTTTTTTTTTTTTTTTTTTTCATTCTATGTTGTGGTGCATTAAATTAAGGGGGGAATTATTGCAGTAGTGATGATAATGACATTTAATTCCAATACAGCATTGACAATGGCAATATTGATGATAATAATAATGATAATAATAATATTATTAATAAATGATAATGATGATGGCAGTGGTGACCGCAATGGTGAGAGCAAAAGACAGCAACAACAGCAATTACAACAATGAAAAGATAAAAGTGAAAATAGTGAAAATAGGCGTCGGTTCTATTTCTAGCATGCACACCACGCAGAAAGTGTGCAAGCTCTAACCCAGGGGTCTCCAACCTTTTTTCATTTGAGAGTTACCTTTTAAAAATTAAAGTGGCCGAGAGCTACTCATGTAATACAATACTTAAATATCTTAAATAATGTCTCATAACTCTCATATTAACAACTATCCATTGGTATTAGACCTAAAAGAGTTTTTATAGGCCTACATGTCACCCTTAAATGTCAGAGAAAAGAACAGAATCAGAGATAAATTATATATATATATATATATATATATATATATATATATTATATATATATTAGAGAGAGAGAGAGAGAGAGAGAGAGAGAGAGAGAGAGAGAGAGAGAGAGAGAGAGAGAGAGAATATTATACTGTAAAAACACAATTCTAGTTGATTTTAGTTGATCATAACTAGAGATGAAATAGCTATAAAATTTAATTTCACGATTATAGTGACCAAAATGATCACGGTTATCACATAATCCTGTTTAAAAAGTACTAATACTACACAATGAAATCAATTCACCAAGTTGTATGTCGAAAACCAGCAAATAACAAATAAAATTATGCACTATATTTATGCACAATATGCACTTTTTGTTTAAATTAACATTAAAAATGATGGGCAGATTGTAAATGAGTATCTACTAACATGTACAAATTCAAATAAAGTTTTGACAAAAAAGGTTTTATAAAAAGATAAACCTCACATATTTCAGCCTTTAATATGACATTTTATGTCATAAAATGGTCATACATGATTCATTATTTTAAATGTTCTATAAAGTTTGTAAATTTCAGAAAGTCAAAGCCTGAATCTTGTCGTGTTGTACTACATTGAAGTTCAAATTTGGCTTGTACCTCTTAAAAAATGGCATGTTTTATGTTATAAAATCCTAATAACTTAATGGTCTTAAATAAGTAATTTTTAAATCTGCAATATAATATGTCATATCTAAAAATATGCATTTTTTTAATGTAATAAAGTTATTATCTTTGCTTTGTTCTGAGCATTTCAAATAGTCTCAAATCACCCGGCTATTTAAGCCACACACAAAACACACACACACACACACACACACACACACACACACACACACACACACACACACACACACACACACACACACACACACACACAGCCATTCTGAGCGTTCTATTCCAGTGACTGTCTTCTTGTGTATGGACCTTATTTGTATTACTGACTACTGTTTCTTGTTCCCTGCCTGTGACCCTATCGTTTGCCTTTCCTGATCCTTTTTCCGGTTATGTCCTCGATTATCCAGCTGTATGAATATTGTGCATATAACATAATACATCATCTGGTAAATGATAAATAAAACTCTTAAACATTTCGGGAAATTGCCACCACATGATACCATGAGTGCATCAAAGCAAGCATTGTTGGGGAAATATTCCAGAAAATATGAGGAAAAGAAAATGCCACAATGTCTCTTTATTCTCTTATTTAGGGTGAAGGGATAAAGATCAGCAAAAAACTATACTTAAAAATATATCATTCAACATTATTGGATTTACTGCTTTAACAAAACACTTGAGTCACATGATATTCATGGCTCCTGTCCGTCTCAGTGCTGAAACTCTTTATACAAACTTACATGTAAAGACAGCTCAGACTTTTATACATTAATCTATTGCAAACTTCAAACACGCATTAGTCCTCATTAATATTGCTTAATCATGTTAATGATTCTTCATGATTTCCATCTTAAATCATACGCTGAAGGTTCAGAATTATTGGAATCATATTCTGTAAAGCTCCTGGCTGTTATCTTAAGGGAAACAGTAGGAAACCACTGAAAGTGTTGTGGTTACTCTGGCTATCATATATCCTCCTGCCAGACCCAAGTCTCACATAGACAACATCTCCAACCTCCAGGATCAACACAACTCCATTAGAGGAGTTTAAATCACCCTGAGCCTGAACATCATGTGCTATAACCACACGCTGTCCATTCTTAACAATGAATACAGCTGCAGTTGAGCCATGGCCAAATACAGAGATGCTGAACATGTACGCTCCTTTCAGCGGGGCTGTGAAAATACCTAAATCAAATAACAAGAGATACAGAATCAGATGTTTCCTGTATGATCACTTAATCAGCAAACACACTGTGCAATAGTTTTGAAAGATGGCAGATCATTTAATTTTCTCATACATATTACACAACTGCATAGAGGTCTGAATGGAGCAGAAGGGTTTTCATTACTATGAACTGAGTTCTCTTACGAGAGGTTCTCTCGTATTGCGTAAGTTTAGCTTACGCTACGGGAAAGATTCATCTTCTCGAGATATTGAAGCCAAAAATTATCCTTTATTTTGTATCCATTGTCAACGCACAGTGTTGGGGTAGTTACTCAAAAAAGTAATTAGTTACTAGTTACTTATGTAAATTGTAATGAGATTACTTTACTAGTTACTGCGTTTGAAAAGTAACTTCACTACTTATTACTTTACTTTCCCGTTTCTTAATTTACCGTGTAGATACATGGACAAACATCATAGCCCTATCATCACTTAGCCTGCTGCATAGTGTTTGTTACATAAATCTATACAAAATGACATGTAAAAACCATATGAAAGAACAATATCCCTGTCTGCACAAATAAATATATCTCACTGTAAAACCCACAAACAACAGGGTAAAGGAGGCTATGGTGCGGTCATTTTAAAATGGGGTCAACACACAAGTTTCAAAACACAGGCTTTGGGAAACATGAGAATTAAACTCTTTTCCTGAGAACAAAACCAGCTTTTGGGCAATAAAAACAAAAAATGAAGTGGTCAATACAATAGCATAATAAGCCTTTTTAATAAAAAGATCCATGTTTTATAAAATGTCCACGAAACTTCTTGAAATGTTTAGTGAAATTAGAAAATATTTAAGAGATCGTTGATTTAGTTCTTTACATGTCTACATGTTTTTATATCCACATATTTTGTTCTAATGTCACAAGTAATAATCTCAGGGTTTACTGGATTTTACGTACACGATTCTTTTTGTAGTGTTATTGGTGGTGATGTACTAAAATAAACATAGCACGTGTGGACCTTTCTTCTTCTCACCGTTGATTCCTGATGGTTAAGAGGACAATTACTCGAGTCGCCCCGTCGTTTCACAGAAATAGTACAACGGCGAGCACGTCGAGTATAAACGCCTCGTCCGTTTGGGGAGGTGCGCGTGCAGTCTGCGGAGACTCGCGCTGCAGAGACCCCTGTCTCCGTCTCTATTTCCCTCTCTCCTTCGCACCGGCAGCTATGTCACTCAAATCGATCTCTATGGCAACGGTGTGCGCACCACTAGACAGAACTTTACACACAGGCAAACACGGCTTGGGTAACGCAGGAACGCACGTTCCTATATAATAGTAAAGTAGTGTAGTTACCGATATTTTTAGTGTAATGCGTTACTTTACTTCATTACCCAAAAAAGTAATATCGTTACTGTAATTCGTTACTTTGTAACTCGTTACCCCCAACACTGTCAACGCAGTACAGCAGCTAGCAGACCTAGAGCAGGCTGAGTTGCGTGCTCATTGGCTGCTGTGCGGCAACTGACGAAATTACGCGACAGGAACATCATCGAAAAGCTGTTAAACAGGAAGCACACTTTATTTCTTTTTTTATAGCTATTTTATTCATTTTTACAGATGTAGCATTTTGAGCCCTGGCGTGACGTCACGCCCAATTTACGCGTCTTAGCCCGCCAGAATGGGTGTGGCTTACCGTATGTCACAGGGCTTGGAGGCTGAAATCTCTGGTTTTCATCGAATAAGGCGAAAAAGCGCTCGTGGCGTGAGCACGGCAGGTTACGCAATACTCGTTCCCTCATCTAGAGAGAACCGAGGTTACGTTAGGTAACCGATTCGTTCTCTTACGAGAGGTTCTCTCGTATTGTGTAAGTTTAGCTTACGCTACAGGAACACTTTGTCAACGCCGTGCGCGCCAGCATCCGCAACTTGAGTCCCAGAAGACACGGGGAACCCAGTGAACAGGAATAAGCGCATGCGCACACGCTCTGACTCACAGGGAATACAGAGCGGCGATGTTGGTCAATGTATAAGCATATAGCACATACCCTGATACAGTGCAGCTCAACCAGAGAGCTGAGTCATATGAGAGTCGCCTGCGCACGATCGTATCTGGACAGGACTGACCTCCCACTTATACTGACAGCAGTTTAGCCTGCGAGGCGGGAACTTCCAGGTTATAAAACCTGACAAAGGTGGACGGGAAGCCCAGCCCACCGCCACACATATGTCATGAATAGAAATTCCGCTGAACCATGCCCACGAAGAGGCCATGCCTCTGGTGGAATGAGCCCTGACGCCCAGAGGGCATTGCAGACCTTTTGACGCGTAAGCAGCCGCTATAGCGTCCACTATCCATCTGGATAGGCTCCTTTTCAAGGCGGCGAGACCCTTGGTGCGCCCTCCAAACGAAACGAAAAGCTGCTCCAAGCGCCTGAACGGGGCGGAGCACGTAATGTAAACCCTCAGCGCCCTGACAGGGCAGAGGAGATTAACATCGCTCTCGCTATCGGATGCTGGCAGAGCCGATAGGGAGATGACCTGTGCTCTGAACGGAGTGCCAATCACTTTAGGAACATATCCGTGTCTAGGCTTGAGGATGACTTTTGAGGGGGATTCATCCTCCTAGCTCCTCTAATGGCGCTTTTCCACTACACAGTACCAGCTCGCCTCGGCTCGGCTCGACTCGACTCGACTCGCCTTTGTTTGGTTTTCCACTGTGTAAAAGTTGTACCTGTACCTGCTTTCGGGTACTTTTTTTCGTACCACCTCCGGCGAGGTTCTGAGCGGGCTGAGACGAGCTGAGGCGATACTAAAATGTGACGTAAAAACAATGCCGACTGCTGATTGGTCAGAGAGAATCGTCACTATTCACTGCGTCATCATTGCACGCACCAGGCTAGACGGAGTATCCAGAATAACCCCGCCATTTTTAAATAGTTTGCCCAGATATAGCCTACTAAACTATTATTATGGCAACTCGGAAGAATACGCCGTGGTCAAACGAGGAGGTGCAGACTTTTCTTTGTTTGGTTGCCGAAGAAAGGATCCAGCGAGAGCTTGATGGGGCAACGAGGAACGAAAAGGTTTATCAAGAAATCTCTGAACTGCTGTCCACACATGGCTACAACAGGACTTTCCAGCAATGTAGGGAAAAGTTAAAAAAACTGAAAAGTAACTACAGAGCTGTAAAGGACCACAACGGCCGCAGTGGTTCAAACCGAAAAAGCTGGAAGTGGTACGAGCAGATGGACGGTATCTACGGCCATAGACCGGCGAGCAACGGGAGGGAGGGTGGACTTGACTCGGCCACCAGTTTGTTGGAGTCGCTGATGGAGGATGGTAAGTGTTTTAAGTTTACATTACATTACATTAATTCTGTAGGCGCAGTGGCGCACTCAGCTCGAGAGTTATTTTTTCTGTAGGCTGGCTTTTGAAAAGCTGAAGCTCACTTATAACAACGAAGACTGTAAACTTGTGTCGCAGATAACAATTGCTGCTACCTCTAGCTAGTTGCTACCTCTAGCTAGTTGCTAACTATCTGCCATTGCTATTTTCGTATTGTGTTGACTTTTGTATGATCTTTCTATCTAAGATTCCTTTTCGACGAGCGAGAATGGTTCAGTGACACCCACTGATGCCACGTCGGCACCAGAACCAGCGGCACCATCGACACCAACAAGATCAGCAGCGTCGACACCGGCAACCGGTTAGTATAATTGGAGAAAAAGTAAACCCTTCTAGCCTGTTGTCTGTGAATCTATACACACTTATTAATATATCATTAATCGTATCAATAACTCACTAATAACGTAAACTTACTTGCATAACAACAGGAAGCATTCCCAGTTATGGGAATACAGGATTCATTAATAAACCTGTTCAGTATTTTTAAAACTTTCCAGACGTACACAGTGTACATCTATATTGTACACATAGTATTTTAAAGTTGACATTTACTAAAATAGTTGGGCTCAGATGTTAAGTCGTTATATACTATATAAGTAATAGTAAGTTGTGGGCTTGTCTTTTTTTGTGTAGCAGCTGTAATGATAATACATGTGAACAATTTAAAACGCACACAACCTTTGAATGAAACGTGACTTGTCTGTTTTTCTTTATAACTCATTCATTGTAATTATTTTTTGGCCAGGACGGAGGAAACGAAAGAGGGAACAGGAGCATCTGACTGTCCTGAGGGAGATGCAGACATCGGATGTCGAGCAGCTGGAGTTGAACCGGGCACAGCGGGGAGCGCCATTTACAGATGGCACTCGATGATGCAGCACATGCCCGAGAACTCGAAGCGGCTTTAAGGAGAGAAGAGATTGCTGCAATGTCGTCCTTCAACCAGGCCTTTCTGGGAACCCTGAGAAAGCTTGTCCAGGCACTGAACCGGCGGGATGCTGTTCCACCGCCCCTGGACTGAAACCCCTTTGTTTATTTTAATTTAATGTTTGCACTACATGTAACATATGTATATAGTTGGATGTGTGAATTTATATTAATATATTTTTTTCTATTTGTATGCGTGTTTAAATAAAACCTTTTTGAAACTTATTACAAACAGTGTCTTTTTTTGGATGGTTTGCTTTTTTACAAGGGTTTGAACAAGTATTTTCAGATTTTATACTGTGATAACCTTTAATGAAAAACAGCAGAGACAACATATTTAATGATCATGTATTTATTTAGCAATTAAAATAACGCATCAGACCCTCCCGTACATCTCTGCCCTCCTCCTCAACACCCTGTGCCACTGCCACCACAGGCTCTGCTGCTGCAGGTGCATCCCAGTCATTCTCATAGTCCTCTCCATTACTCTCACAAAGGTTATGCAAAGCGCAGCAAGTAAGAATCATTGATTTCACGATTGTAACATCACAGTCATTTCTTTTCACGAGGCAACGCCACCTTCCCTTCAGTCTACCAAAAGCGATTTCAACCACTACCCGTGCTCGACATATTTTCTTTTTGTAGATCTGCTGTTCTACTGTCAGCCGTCCAGTGTCAGTGAATGGCTTTAGGAGCCAGTTCTGCAGGGGATAGGCAGAATCTCCCAGGATGTAGTAGGCAACATTCACCCCACCAATATTCCTGGTGTAAGCTGGAAAGTGGTTGCCACGGCTGGCCAACTCCCACAATGTGGACAGTCTTAAAACACGAGCATCATGCAAGCTGCCAGGCATTCCTGCAAACACGTTCCAGAACAGTCCTTTTCCATCTACAACACCTTGAAGGACGATGGAGTGCCAACCTTTACGGTTGAAATAGTCACAGTGGTACTCCTGTGGTGCCAAAATGGGTATGTGTGATCCATCAATAGCACCAACACACTGCGGGAGCCCCCATCTGTTCTCAATGTAGGCAGCCATTTCTTCAAACTTCTCCTGGTCTGGGTAACGGATTTGTTCGGGAACCAACAACGTTTCTGCAGCAGCAGTGAACTCTTGAACACACCGGCAAACAGTTGTTATGCTTACTCCGAAAAGATGGCCGACAGTTCTGTACTCTGAACCGGTCGCAAGCTTCCATAGTGCGATGGCCACTCTCTTCTTTAGAGGAACACACTTGCGGAAGCTTGTGTCTTGTCTCTCCATCACTGGACGCAGTTTGTTGTACAAATATATGAATGTTTCTTCCGACATTCTGAAGTTCTGAACCCACTGCGCGTTTGTGAAACCAGGAACAATAACATCCCACCACTCGGTAGCTCGGTTGAAAGCCCAAACAGACGGTCTGCCGCGGCGACTTTGCAAAGCTAAACAGATCTGAAACACATAAACCATGCACATTTTAGTACGTAATACTGGTAGCTAGTTGATTAAATACTTTGCATATAGTATAGTATTTACACATATGCAAACGTTAGCTATGTTAGCATAACTTACCCTCTTGCGTCGGCTTTGAACAACCGGATTCGTCTCGTAGTCTGAACTCTGTAGTAATTCCCAAACTCTCCTGTTTTTTTCAGCAGTGTTTCGTTTTGCTGCCCTCAGCCTCTCATGAAACAACGTTTGTCTTCTTGCAGTGAGAAACAGCCACATCCCGAGGATCAAAAACAGCATACACTCGATTTCCTCCATTGTCCTGTGTGTGTGGGTAGCGGATGTGTGTCGCGTATAAGATTACCTAAGGTAAACCTAATTCACGTCCTCACAAAAAAAATTCACGTGCGGAAAAAAAATGTGTATTCATAAAAAGCAATTCACATGCGCAAAATAAACTGAAATATTCATAAAATACATTTCACAAATGCAAAACACAATTTGTAGATATACAACTGTGCACAAAAACCTTTGAATGTTTAAAATGTACGAGCTTATCCTGAATGTGAATGTGCAAATCGTCATTCACGTACGAATCGCCTTGGATTTGTGTGTGTGTTTTTGAGACTTTCCTGCCAGCGCTTTTCTTGTAACACAGAGCACTCGTACTCTTTAGCCAATCAGATTTAAGCTTATCAAACGACCAATCAGTATCACGTGAGGGCGGGCCTACCTGTATGTTACGTCATCAGCTTTTGACCACAGTTCATGGCTGAGCAGAGGTATGTGCAGTTGATCAATTCATTTCTGTGTTTATTGAAGTTATAGTTCGAGATCAGTTGAAACAATAGTTTATTAACCGATGTAAGCAAGTGTTTTGGTAATCATATGTCCCATATCGTGTCAAAAAATATGCCTGTTTTGTCATATTTTGGTACAGACAGCTCTCAGCTAATGTTACAACAATCACGCTAATGATCGCAAAACAATCATCTGGTGTCAATCAATACCCATCGAGATTGTTCTTTAAATAGTGAATATTCCTATTTTAATGAGCACCCATTGTTTATTTGCCATTTGTGCAATTTGTTGTTAAATTATTAAACACTTGTTGTTTCTCTAGGATAATTTTTGGCTTCAATATCTCGAGAAGATGAATCTTTCCCGTAGCGTAAGCTAAACTTACGCAATACTCTTTCCCTCATCTAGAGAGAACCAAGGTTACGTTAGGTAACCGATTCGTTTTATGACTCATTCATTGATAAATACCTGTGATTGGGTTGTAGGCGTTCCCTATGTTTGTGAAGACGTTCCTGTAGGTTAGTGTGATTTCAGAGGTAAAAGGACCAATATATCCATAGCCAGATTGCATCAGTCCAGCTGAAAAAGCTATTTCTCTGTCTGTTATTGAAAAAATAAACAATATTGTGATATATTACTCTATTACACTGAGAATGTATACACTAAATTTAACATCATTAAATCTCACTTTTACCTCTATTTTCCTTTCTCAACTCCACTTGACCCAGAGTAAGATTTGATATTTCTGTGAAGGAATAATGATTCGGTTAAATGACATTTACACTAACTATTGTAATAGATAACACAATTTACACAGTATACACTCAACTTTACACTAACATGTACACTATGCGATGTATTGCAGTGGTGTTTTACTTTGAGGATCATTGATAAAAGAGTGAATGTTTTGGTGAGGTACCATCATTTTTCTTGTTCATCTCTTCCAGAATAACATCATTTTTCTTGTTCATCTCTTCCAGGATAAACGTCTTTTGTTCACTCAGTCTCGTCTCTAAAGCTCTGTTGATGGTTTTCTGCTCTGTAACTGTGCCGGTCAGTTCTCTGATGTTTGTTTTCTGCTCTGTAACTGTGGCGGTCAGTTCTCTGATGTTTGTTTTCTGCTCTGTAACTGTGGCGGTCAGTTCTCTGATGTGTGTTTTCTGCTCTGTAACTGTGGCGGTCAGTTCTCTGATGTTGGTTTTCTGCTCTGTAACTGTGGCGGTCAGTTTCTGATGTTTGTTTTCTGCTCTGTAACTGTGGCGGTCAGTTCTCTGATGTGTGTTTTCTGCTCTGTAACTGTGGCGGTCAGTTCTCTGATGTTTGTTTTCTGCTCTGTAACTGTGGCGGTCAGTTCTCTGTTGATGGTTTTCTGCTCTGTAACTGTGGCGGTCAGTTCTCTCAGCGCTGCATGGATGTCAGTGAAGAACAGATGGCAGTTTTGTTGGCTGTCAGTTGAAGCTTCATATCTCAAAGTGTCTGTTTGAGGTGTATTCTGTCCTCCGTCTTCAGATCTGAGCTGTTGACTGATCTCATTCTCATTGAGTCCTCCATCTACCTGATGCTGTACCACAAACACAAAGGTTTCCAACAGCAGCAGTAAACATACTAAACCCTTCATTCTTCACTGATGTTTGTTTCCAGCTCTTGCTCTTCATCCTCACAGCCTCTCATGTTCCTTTTATAGTGTCCTGATTTACTGTCTTTGTCTTTTGTACTTTATCTATATTGCTTCAGATAAATAAGTAGGTTAAGTTAATTGTTAATTACAATCAAAGGGATGTTCCGGGTTCAGTACATGTTTATCTCTGAGTCAAAGTTATTTTCTATTTCACAAATGTTGTGACTAAAGTTCAAGATCAGCGGTCGGTGTCCTTATGGGACGTGGAGGGATAATCACAGAAGCACCTCTAACCATTCATGACAATTTAGTCAAATGACCAAAGTCTCACACTTAATAGTGTTTATTAGCACCTAACATAATAAAACAGGCTCTCTGGGGAATGATTACCTCAATGTACATCCATATATGCAAGTTTGATTGACTATTTAAATTTAATACATTAGCTAATGTCACGTAACAGTTATTATCCCGACCTCTGATATATTTCTAACCTCTGATATAGATGGTCACATGACTCTCTGGTGTCTGTGCATACCAGGTTTACCACCTTTATGTTACGACAAAAAGATGAAACATTGCACATAAATTTACACAGACAAAATTAGTAAGTGATGTTTACTGAAACTGTGTGTATTTTAATATTTACTGTTTGGCCCATTTACATCGATTGTAAGTGCCAGACAATTTTTTTATTAACTAAAGAATGAGAGTTGACAGTTATTTCTGTGGTGATTAATATCATGCCACAAATGTTGCTGTGCGAGTTTAAAGGGTAACTAAACACTAAAACAACTTTTTTTACTTAA
Source organism: Chrosomus eos (assembly GCA_036326025.1). Lineage (NCBI taxonomy): Eukaryota > Metazoa > Chordata > Actinopteri > Cypriniformes > Leuciscidae > Chrosomus > Chrosomus eos. Next base: position 38,772,256 of record CM070822.1, read on the forward strand.
TGATCTGTAAGAATGGAGCTTCATAAATGCGGTTCATTGATTCGAGTAAATTTTTAGACATTTGGGTATAAAGGGTTTTAATTTTCAAATATATGGTGTAAAAACATGCTGCCCTCTTCAGGTTAAACGGAAAGCTCCTGCAGTAGGGGTACTCTGTGACATAGGGTACTCTTTGACGCTACTCTGTCACGCCCTTGGTGCGAGCTCACCACGCCCCTGGTATAAAAGCGTCTAGTTCCGTCAAAACTACTGTAGCGAGTCAGGAGTTGGAATTACGAGTATTGAAAATGATCAGGATAGATAGCGTATATTATCATCTAGTTAGCATAGCATTTATATAGTTATTTAGATTATTTCGTGTAGCCTAGGTAATTAATTATCGCCTATCGCTCGAGTGTACAACCTGCATTTTGGTGGAAATGTGCTTCTCCACACAGTTCGCGCTGCCAAACGCTGCTCCTCCTGCATGGACTCCACCACCACAGCGGCGTCATGATGTGAGTGAGCATATATTATTAATCACAATTTATGTTCCTTCCTATTAGACTAAGGTTAATCCTCTGTTGTTGACAAACGCGCCGGCGCGATTTGCTGGATATTTTTTTCACATAGCAGCAAAATATACTGAACGTAATAGTAATAATAATCCTGGAAAAAATTACCTCAAAATTACTGAATATAAGAATAATTGGATGCCGATCGCGATGCGGCAGTTAAGACCGCAGTTTGAGCCAGCGGCTCGAATTGATATGGCTCTGGCCCTGTGTCCAAAGACAATTCACCCTCCTCCACTTCAGGTGAAGGTGGGAGAGAAAAGTCCTCAACTTCAAATGACCGCTCTGTTGCAAAGCTACTTGCGCCACTCCATTTTAGCGAGTCTGACAGCAGCTGTCAATTAATCCGTCACTGCGGGTCTCAGAGACACACAAACACACGCGCGTGCGTGCGGCCGGCCCCGCAGACACACAATTATCAGTGTTTGAGGATTGCGCTAATGAGACGTGGCTGTTAACATCTGTTGTGTTGTGCAGAAACACACTCGCTGACTGACAGCAACACATTGATAATGATCCTCAGCTTTTCTCTGCATTACGTGCATCATCAAAATTAACGAATATTTTTTCGAGTCATTTAGTTAATTTCGTTCGTTGAATGAACGAAATGACTCAAAAAAAAGATTTGTTTATTTTGATGAACGAGTTCGAACAGGAGAGTCACGAACGTGCATCACAGAACAGAGCAGGGTGAGCATTTATGCTAATAAAACTTAAACTTTTTTATTTATTTTTGAAATGACCGATGGTTTCGCTAGATATGACCCTTATTCATTGTCTGGTATCGTTTAAAGCCCTTTGAAGCTGCACTGAAACTGTCATTTGGACCTTGAACCGTTTGGGTCCCATTGAAGTCCATTATGTGGAGAAAAATCCTGGAATGTTTTCAATCAAAACATTAATTTCTTTTCGACTGAAAAAAGAAAGACATGGACATCTTGAATGACATGGGGGTGAGTAAATTATCAGCAAAAGTTTTTTTAAAAGTGAACTAATCCTTTAAAGGGGTCATATAATGCCATTTTTGTACAAGCTAATATGATTCTGTAGGATCTAAATTAAAAGTTTGTATTATACTTTAAAAATTCTCATTAGTATTGTAAGAAAACACTTATTTTATCTGGTCAAAAACAGCTCTGTTGTCAGCACGCCGTTTAAGTGTATGTGTCTTTAAATGATAATGAGCTTTGCTCACCCCACCCCTCTGCTCTGTGCGTACACCGTTTGTAACACAATAACCATAACGCGTTGTTCATTATAAATGTGGGATTATGAATTATATTGAGAACGTCGTACATAGAAAACATGCCGTAATGTACCCTGAGTGTAAACCTTAGCCGCATTCATCGTGAACCGTGAAGCTGGCAATTTGCAAAGATTAATATAAACTAAAGGTTAATAAAATGTTACACTCACTTCAGTTCTTCTGGAGGTGCAGCAGGAACACGAATAGTTGGTACCGATCCTTTTTTCAGGAGCAGCTTCTTAGCAAAACGTACTCGGTTACTAACGTAACCTCGGTTCTCTCTAGAGAGGGAACGAGTACTGCGTAATATCTTACGCTATGGGGAAAACCTCTTTTCCACGAGATATTGAAGCCAAAAATTATCCTTAATTTTTAATCAATGTAAAACGCTTTGCAGCAGCAAGCAGACATAGGCGAGACGGCTCTCGCGCCTATTGGCTGCCCTGCGGCAAAAGCAGCAGCCTATCTAGAGATTTCGTCACTTCCCGCCAAAAAGGGCATGGTCTTGCCCTATAAATAGGCTGGTACAAGCTGGTTTTCATCGCCGAAGTGAACCAGTGAATCCAAGCACGGCAAGATACGCAGTACTCGTTCCCTCTCTAGAGAGAACCGAGGTTACATTAGTAACCGAGTATGTTCTCTTACGAGAGTATCTCTCGTACTTACACTATGGGGAACACAGTGTAACACGCCGTGCGTACAGGGATCCAACACCAAAGTCCCAAGGGCAGAAGGCCGGGGCACATGTAGTGCATAATCACCATAGACTCACAGAGAGTGAAGGAAGAGGGGCTAGAAGCGTCATTCCTTATAAAGTAGCATTCAGAGGAGCTTATCATATAAAAAGTATACCACACAGCCAGGGTGAAAGCTTTCAGCCTAAACTGGGTGGCCATACGTGTGTCAACACTCGTGGAGCTGCTGTATTGGTCAGTGAGCGATACGCAGGCCAAACTCAGCATCTGGGCCGGCACAGCGGGGCAGATAGCACTGAATTCTAGACCGCCAAAAGCTTAGCTTGTAAGGCGGGAACCTCCAGGTTATAGTATTTTATAAATGTAGACGGCGAGGCCCAGCCCGCGGCCGTACAGATATCTTGCAGGGTAATCCCGCTAGACCATGCCCACGAAGAGGCCACGCCTCTCGTGGAGTGCGCTCTGACACCCAAGGGGCACCGCAGGCCCTTGGAGGTGTAAGCCAGCCCTATGGCATAAACTATCCATCTGGATAGGCTCCGTTTTGATGCGGCAAGTCCCTTAGAACGTCCGCCAATGAGCTCGCCCAATCCTCACTGTCCGATGCCAGGAGAGAACATGCCTCGGTAGGTTCGTCGAGCTCAAGGGCGGACGGGGTGGCAGACGGCAGCTGTTGTCCATCTGTGAGTGACTTGAGCGATGCTGGCGAAGCTGGTGGGCGAACCGGCAAGCTTTGGCGGGCAGGAGAGAGCTCGGGGGCGTGCTGAGCACAGCGCTTCTTGCGGCGCGGCACCACAGCGGGCAGAAGTGCAGGCTCTGAGAAGGATGCCAGGCAAGTCCTCAGAGTCACCATAGGCAGCCGCTCACAATGAGGGCATCCGATCTTCACCCAGGCAGGACACGTAGATGACATGGCGGTCCCTGTCGCTGAGTTGGGCTCGGCACGAGCCACAGGAAGGCATCTTGAAAAAGACGCTAGCTCTTTTAGAGTTTTGGGAGAAGTGTGAGTTGCAGCGGCGAACAAACACTCTCAGCAGAGTAAAGGATATAGACGCCGGAAAGCGTAGCAGGTACGTTAGCTGAAGGCGGCAAGTTGAGGCCAGCGACTTCAGGCTCAAGGGCTCGTCCCGCTGAAGGCTTGCGTCGACGGCGCGGCTTCTCACTCTGGATCCAGCGATGCGTGAGCTTCGCTGAAGAGAAGAAAATCTGTTTGTATCAGTCTATCGACCTGCTTTTATAGGGCGAGACCACGCCCTTTCTGGCGGGACGTGACGAAGTGGGCGCGACGTGCCCCCATTGGTCATGACGTCACGCAGAACCGCTCTCGATAGGCTGCTGCTTTTGCCGCAGGGCAGCCAATAGGCGCGTGAGCTGCCTCGCCTATGTCTGCATGCTGCCGCAAAGTGTTTTACATTGATTAAAAATTAAGGATAATTTTTGGCTTCAATATCTCTTGGAAAAGAAGTTTTCCCCATAGCGTAAGATATAACGCAGTACGAAAGATACTCTCGTAAGAGAACTCTCCTGCAGGAACTCCAGCACTGCATCCACTGGGCAGTTAACTGGGTCCGACCGGTGTTCACCACACCATGAAGTGAAAACTTTCCACTTCAGGGCATATAGCTTTCTCGTGGACGGAGCTCTGAAGTGGAGGATGGTCTCAACAACCTCGGTTGAGAGACCTGAACTTCTGAGCTGGGCCCCCTTAGAGGCCAAGCCCACAGTTTCCACAGCTCTGGACGGGGATGAAGAATCATACCACTCGCCTGAGAGAGTAGGTCCCTCCTGATCGGAATCTTCAGAGGAGAGCCGTCGAGGAGAGAAACTAGGTCCGCAAACCATACAGTACGGGGCTACCTACAGTAGACTGACCCCGTCCCGGCAAACCCTCTCCAGAACTCCTGGGAGCAGAGCGATCAGGGGAAATGCGTACAGACGTGACCTCGGCCACGACTGTTCCATAGCGTCCAACCCCGGCGGGGCTGGATGGCTGAGGGAGAACCACAGTGGACAGTGTGATGTCTCCCTGGAAGCGAATAGGTCCACCTCGGCACGACCGAAACTCTCCCACAGGAGCTCCACCACCTCGGGGTGGAGTCTCCATTCCCCGGGCCTCGGCTCCTGCCTCGACAGATGTCTGCCCACTGATTTAGATACCCTGGGATATAAACTGACCTTAACGAAAGTAGCTTCACCTGGGTCCATAGGAGGATCTGGCGAGCCAGCTTGTATAGCGGCCGCGAACGCAGATCCCCTTGATGGTTTATATAACAGTCCCTCCAGGATTTCGCGGGCCTTTTTTCTGATTGTTTCAGCCTAAAATTCCTGATGTTGCGGCCGCTTTTCTAAAAAGTTGTGATGTTCTTTGGCATTTGTTTTTATAGGTTAAAACGGCAAAAGTAGAGATATTTTCACTTAAAGTGCTCACATTATGCTTTTCTCCTTTCCTTTATTGATATATCTTTTTTGTGCATGTTATAGGTGATACTACAGTACTAACGTTACCTCTAAGTTACCATTAGGGATGCACCGATATGAACATTTTGGCCGATACGATAACCGATAATTCTTTACATTTGAAAGCCGATAACCGATATATTGGCCGATAAATCTAAATAATTTTTTTTATATACTTTGATAGCCTGTATACATTTCAGAAGGCTCACAATTAAAAGCCTTGTCTCAAACACTTTTAATTACTTTTCACATTAGTCAATGCACTGTGAACTAACATGAACACACATATTTTATTAACTAACAATTAAGGCTATTGCTCTCTGTTACTTAATGCATTAACAAATGAGACCTTATTCTAAAGTGTTATCAAAAAATCTATTGCCTAACAAAAATAAAATACCTAAATATTGCAAACAAGTCATTAGATAGGCTAAAGTTGGGCTGCATATAAAGAAACAAAATGCATGTGCCGTGGATCAATAAAACAGAATCGCCTCCGCACGGACAATAAGGAAATTATTTTAATCAAACCATATTGTTGATGAAAATAATACGAGAACAAAATAATGTTAGTTATTAATTATAACGCAATCTTTTTTTTTAAAAAAATAACTATTTTAATATTACAGTAGCCTAATAGTAAACATCTTTAATAGCATTAGCCTACTGTTTCAAATGACATTGCTGTGTGAGCAGCGCGCGCTGAAGCTGAAGAGAACGAGCGTTAAACTGAATCGCTAGAAGGTTAATACACTCGACGGTTGCTGAGGAATGCAATCCCAAAGAATTCACAAATTTATTACAATGGTGAATATAATTATATGACAGTGTAAATCATAGCTTTTAATGTTTTGCATGGTTGTTTAATCTGCGCGAGCTGAAGCTGAAGAGAACGAGCACCGGGAAACTGAAGAACTTTCTAGGTTGTTTAAATCCACGAAACGCATGATATGTGAGATTAATCAGATATTTATATTACATCAGCTTTATATTACGACGTATCTGCACAAAAGGACGTGAATGCACAATCGAACTTGTGCTGGTCATAATGTAATATCCCTGTTCTGGACGCGCTATTCCCACAACAACGCTGACACGGCAACTAAACCCAGAGAATTCACAACGTTTTATTACAATAGTGTTCTCGTTATAATGGCATGTATATGACAGTCCCAATTATAGTTATAAATGTGCATTGCTGTTTGAGCTGTGCGCACGCTATAAAGATGATCACCGGTACAATGAAGCGCACTGCATCGTTTATTAACTCAACCAAACGCATCCTATATTAGATTAATCAGATATATAGGCCTATATACACAAAATAAAAATATTACGACTTACAATGGGACAGAATGCTGCGAATGCTCAAGAGAACTTGACTATGCTCGTCATGAAGGCTTAACTCCAGACGCGCTCGTTCCGCCTCAACCCGCTGAAACTCGGGCGAACAAGAATTCACAACATGCTTTTACAGTCGTGCTCTTATTATAATGTTATGAAGCCTATGTGGCAGATTTGTGCTGCACATGTTGCACTGAACTGTATCTTCCTTTTCGAAGTGAATCCAGTCATTCAGAACCATCATGGCGAACCGCGCGCGTCTCTCAACTGAAGTAAATAATCTATTATTTATCGGCTTTGATATATCGGCCCAATTTTCTTATTGGATCGATAACGATAACATCAAAAAACACCATTTATCGGCCGATAACGATATGTGGTCGATATATCGTGCATCCCTAGTTACCATGCATTGTATGTATAAATATTAGGGGTGGAACGGTACACAGACGTCACGGGTCGGTACAATGGAGTGAAAAGCAAAACAAAAGTGCAGATGGCATTTTTATAAATGTCTTAAGCCTTGTATTTGTAAAATAAGTTTTATTAATAAAGGCATAGAACCAGTTTATTTGTAGTGCACTGACAATAGTTTTATATAATTAGTTTATTAATTAAATTAATAAAAAGACAAAAAGACATTGCGATATGTTTGGTAATTGTACCTGAAGAGCGAACCTCAGGAACTTCCTGTGTTGTGGAAGGATGGAAATGTGGAAGTACGCATCCTTTAGATCTATCTACTAGGGGTACCAGTCTCTCGAGACTGGCCTCTGGAGTATTTTGAACAGCAAACACAGCGCCCTGTAAAGGCGCACCGGCAGGGAACAACTGGTTTGACCGTTCTGTGACACTCCTCAAAGGGAGCGAGCGTCCCTCGGGAAAGTGCTCTCTGGGACAGTCTATGCCCAGGCATGAAGGCGGGGTTGGCAGAAAGGGCCCCTGAGGGCACGGAGGGAGAACGGGCACCGTGTAATACACTGTCAGGACTTTTTCTTTGCCGAAGCCTTCTTGGCCATAATAACTGTCTTCAGATCAGTTTTGCCTGAAGACTTCGCTTGAGAGTGCCGCGTCTGGTCCCACTGTTTGGAAGGGGGAGCGCGAGACGCGACACTATCCTTCTGTTGCGCCCTATGTGAGTAGCTGGACAACGGCCTGGACACTCCCGCCCAGCAGTCCATGGGATGTGAATTTTGAGTGGCATAAACTTCTGGAAAGCCGCAGCCTGCTTTTTCTCTTCCTGAAACCTATCGATGATGGTGTTAACGGAGTCACCGAATAGGCCAGCAGGCGAAAGCGGGGCGTCCAGAAGAAAAGCTTTATCTTTCTCTTTCATGCCCGAGAGATTTAACCATAAATGTCTCTCTGCGGCCACCAGGACTGCCATAGTACGGCCCATTAGCTTGGCCGACTCCTTGCTGGCACACAGAGATAAATCTGCTGCCTGATGCAGTTTGTGAACTACGTCAGTGCTGACCTCCTGACTCTCACTCACGTCCTTTAATAAGTCAGCCTGGTACGCCTGCAAGATGGACATCGTATGCACCGCCGCCGAATACGCCTTACCCACCAAAGCCGAGGTGCTTTTAAGAGGCTTGGAGGGTAATGCTGGTGCTTTAAAAGACGATGCAGCCTCGGCGGAGAGATGGCTAGCAAGCACCTCTTCCGCTTTGGGCATCGCCCCCTAACCATGAAACTTAGCCCCCACGATATTCGAATAAGTGGACTAAAGTTTGGGGACTAAAAATTTGGTATGATACCGGTTTCTTCCACGACCTCGACACCTCGGTTTGGAGATCAGGGAAGAACGGCAAGCACCGGCGTGGAGGTTGTGTGTATGAAGGCAAAAATCTCTCATCTAATTTTGATCTTTCTTTAGACTCCTGCCTAACAGCTGGCCACTCAATGCTTAGCTTAGAAACAGCATGAATGAGCACCTTCATCAGCTCCTCACTTTCGGGAGAATGAGTTGGCGAATCCTCATTATCCCCCGCATCAATACTGACAACATCCAGCTCCTCAGAACTGGATAGTTGCAATACTGGGGCCTCAGCCCGGGCGGAAGAAACCGCAGAGCGTGCTTCCGAAACCGAGACTGAGGCACTAGATCTAACAGGTAAGGGCTGAGATAGGGCGGGGCCCGTCTCAAACCCCGCTGTTAGATCCATCTGCGATCCCCATGAATGAAGCCGCCGCTCTGCCTCGGCAGAAGCGGGACCCGATCCGCGGGGATTGCGAACCGAACCACTCTCCTCAAAGAGTGCTCGGCGGGGAGCGGAGCGTTCTAAGGGGCAAACGCTTGCAATGCCAGGGTTAGGTGATATACACATAAATTGAAATTGAATTGTAATGTAAAATGATTTGGATTAAAGCATCTGCCAAATTTATTAATGCATAACCAGTAGAACCCATGACTAAGTAATTATTAACATAGATAAAAACACAGCTCACTATATGGTACTGTAAAACAAGCCAATATCAACGTTATCATTAGAGCATAAATCCACTTTTCCAAAATCTAGGGCATTCCTTTACAAGAAAAGTTGTAAATCAGGTTAATAATTACATTTGACCTATTTATACATGTCATTAAATTTAAGTTGACGCGGTCTGTGCATTTATTCAGTTTTACATCTGTTGATACAGGATGTTTTTGCATGTGGAGGAAAAATAACATTTGAATGAATTTTGTGGATTCAACACAAGTTAAACTCCATCAGCAACATTTGTGGCATGATATCAATCACCACAGAAATAACTGTTTGTTTCATACTTAAGTTTAAAAAACTTTGTCAGGCACTTACAATGGAAATAAATGGGCCAAGCAGAAAACATTAAAATACACACTTTTAATAGTATAGCCACTTATATATGTAAATATTATTTAATAATTTTGTCTGTGTACATTTATATCCAATGATTCCTCTTTTTATGTCATAATATAAGCTGGTAACCCTGGTAAATTTTGTAAGATGTGCACATGGATACCAGAGAGTCATGTGACCAACTATATCAGAAATATATCAGAGGTCGGGATAATCACTGACCCGTGACAATAGCTAATGTATTCGATTTAAACAAAGTCACTCAAACTTACATATGGATGTACATTTTGAGGTAATCATTGCTCTCAGTCACACAGCCTGTTTTATTGAGCCTGTCCAATAAATACTATTAAAGTGTGAGATCAGACAATCCATTCACATGACAGGAGGTTTCTGTGATTTTCCTTTGCATGCTATAAGGATGCTGACCACTGATCTATATATATTTTTTTTTTTATTTAACTTTTTTTAAAGAGAGAGAGATTAATCAAAGTGATTGGGATGGTATTGGGTATGACAATGTTGTATATTTGGTCTTGGCGGAATAGATCTGCTGCGCTGTTTCTGCTTTTATTGTTGCTGCTGCTGCTGTAGGTTATTACTGTGTCAGAGCAAGTACATGACTTTCTACTGCCAATACATACTCAACGCTGCTGTGAGAAAGGAGGACATGCTGCTGCTGTACAATATAGCATACATGAATTACCCATATCTGATCTATGGATCTACAGGTGGAGCTGGGGAAGGTGTAGAGTTTCTGAAGCCCGCTGCACTCCTAAGGCAAATGTTACCCAAGTATTTGAAGGTTGAGCAGCGAGCTCATTGGCTACTGATTATGGCAGGAACCAATCAGTTGCACCCTATAGATAATGTGATTATGAGCAGGTGAGTAAAAGGACCTATTAGCCTAAACTTTGTATTTGTTTTCTGCTGTGATTAACATAGTGCCACAAACTGTTGTGAAAAGAGATAAACATCTACTGAACCCGGAACATCCCTTTGATTATGATTAAAAATTAACTTGAACTACTTGTTTTTCTGGAGCAAATGTAAATCATGTAGAAAATACAGTAAAACAGGACACTTTAAAAGGATCATTAGAGGCTGTGAGGACGACAGAGCAAGAGCTGGAAACAAACATCAGTGAAGAATGAAGGGTTTAGTGTGTTTACTGCTGCTGTTGGAAACCTTTGTGTTTGTGGTACAGCATCAGGTAGATGGAGGACTCAATGAGAATGAGATCAGTCAACAGCTCAGATCTGAGGACGGAGGACAGAATACACCTCAAACAGACACTTTGAGATATGAAGCTTCAACTGACAGCCAACAAAACTACCATCTGTTCTTCACTGACATCCATGCAGCGCTGAGAGAACTGACCGCCACAGTTACAGAGCAGAAAACAAACATCAGAGAACTGACCGCCACAGTTACAGAGCAGAAAACAAACATCAGAGGTTTAGAGACACGATTGAGGGATGCTGAAAAGGCTGCAGAACAACAGACGTTTATCCTGGAAGAGATGAACAAGAAAAATGACGGTACCTCACCAAAACATTCACTCTTTAATCAATGATCCTCAAAGTAAAACACCAATGCAATACATCGCATAGTGTAAATGTTAGTTTAAAGTTGAGTGTATACTGTGTAAATTGTGTTATCTATTTACTACAATAGGCAGTGTTCATTTATTTTAACAATTATTATTTTCTTCACAGAAATATCAAATCTTACTCTGGGTCAAGTGGAGGAGTTGAGAAAGGAAAATAGAGGTGTGAAACTGTGCTTGAATGATGTTAAATTCAGTGTATACATTCTCAGTGTAATAAATATATATATATATATATATATATATATATATATATGTATGTTTTTTTTTTTTTTTTTTTTTTCAATAACAGACAGAGAAATAGCTTTTTCAGCTTCACTGATGCAATCTGGCAGTGGATATATTGGTCCTTTTACCACTCACATCACACTAACCTACAGGAACGTCTTCACAAACATAGGGAACGCCTACAACCCAATCACAGGTAATTATCAATTAAATGAGTCATAAAACTCAGTTAATAGTAATGAAAACCCTTCTGCTCCATTCAGACCTCTATGCAGTTGTGTAATGTGTATAAGAGAATTAAATGATCTGCCATCTTTCAAAACTATTACACAGTGTGTTTGGTAATTAAGTGATCATACAGGAAACATCTGATTCTGTATCTCTTGTTATTTGATTTAGGTATTTTCATAGCCCCACTGAAAGGAGTGTACATGTTCAGAATCTCTGTTTTTGGTGTTGGTGGAACTGCAGCAAGTGTATACATTGTTAAGAATGGAGAGCATGTGGTTGTGGCACATGATATTCAGGCTCAGGCTCAGGATCGGTTAAACTCCTCTAATGGAGTTGTGTTGATCCTGGAGGTTGGAGATGTTGTCTATGTGAAACTTGGGTCTGGCACAAGGATATATGATAGCCAGGATAACTTCAACACTTTCAGTGGTTTCCTACTGTTTCCCTTAAGAGAACAGGAGCTTTGCAGAATGGGATTCCAATAATACTAAACATTCAGCTTATGATTTAATTGAAATCATGAAGTATTTTTGACTTGAATCTGTATTAATGAGGACTAATGTGTTTTTGAAATTTTCAATAGATTACTGCATAAAAGAGATGACTATAAATGAGATGTCAATAAGATGAGATGTCTATAAATGTAACTTTGTATAAAGAGTTTCAGCACTGAGACAGACAGGAGCCATGCGACTCAAAAGTGTTTTGAGAAAGCATTAAATCTAGAATGATAAATAATATATTTTTAAGTGTAGTTTGTAACTGATCCTTGATCTGTATCTCTTAACACTATATAAATAAAAAAGAGAATAAAGAGACATTGTGGCATTTTCTTTTCCTTATATGTGGCAAAGGAGGTGGTGTTATAAAGGGTTAAAGAGATTTTGTACTCTATTATACTGATACCAAAGGGAACGACTACACCACCCTGGATCAACTACCCGGGAAAGACCCATGGGTAGGGCTGCTCGATTATGGAAAAAATCATAATCACGATTATTTTGGTCAGTACTGAAATCACGATTATGTAAAACAATTATTTCACATAACTTTGGGAACGTGTTGCATTTATTAAAGATTTATTTCAACAATTCTTTAAAAAAAAATCTAAATTTTAACATTTATTGTACTTTAACTATTAAAATAAATAATATAACAGATAATACTTCAATAAGTATTTAATAATTCCCACAGGTCCACCACTTATAATGCAGAAATTCCCCGCAAACATTGATTAACTTTAGCATGTAGATTGTTAGCCTGGTTCTACCAGACTCTCGTACATTTCATTTGTACAGAGAGTCTGGCCTCACTCCATTGAGAAAGGTTTACTTCCTTGTAGGCGGGTTCTCTGTTAAAGTTCAAAACTATTGGATCTGCCCAGAGTCACTCAGGATCTGCCATAGCCAATCGCTAACGTGTGGTTGTGCTAACCATAGAACTCATTTACCACTAGCGGAGTGAGCTGGAAAATCAAACTTTGCTCGAACCCCGTGGGGAGGAGGGCCACAACACCATGGCCACCAACAAAACTTAGCAAACATTGTTCTTGCTCCGGCTTTAACTTCTGTATATTCGGCAGTTTTGCAACGACGGACCGAATAGCTTTTCTCACGTCTTTCTCCGCTTCAACTCAAACTGACGCACTACATCGACGTCATCGTTCTCAGCCACTCCCTCTGTTCGCTGATTGGTCCTACAAAAAAACAATTTCTGGAAACCTAAGAATATACAGCAGTCCCAGACGTAGTACTGAAGGAAAATGAAATTGACCGGAAGTGTGTAGGATGGCGCAGCCAGGCTAGTAGATTGTATGATTAGCCTAAATTAATCCACACAGATTATAAAATCAAATCAATCATTTTAAAACTTTCTCCGATGCAATTTCACAAACTGTGTGAGTGTTCATCGGTGCTGCGTTCTCTCTTCCGTCTCTCTAAATGTGTCGGACAAGGCAAGCGTCGAAACTACATTCTCGTGTTTAGGAGTCGGGACATGATGGAATTGTCACTTGCACAATTGGGCCAGCATTGCATCATGACTAAAGTTGATAATTTTAATTTATTTGTAAATCTTGTCATTTTAAACACATTCAAACTGAGAGAGTTTATGGCCTCGAGAGGGGCGGATGTGCGCGTGTCATTCAGAACACAAGACAAAATAAGAGTGTTCTTGCAAAACAGAACATGGCAAAATAATCGTTTTTACTCGATTGTACTATTTTGGTGATCGTTGGGAGCCAAAATCGAAATTCAATTAATTGCACAGCCTTACCCAAGGGCCCACAGGTTTGATTTTTCACAAGATGACTCAGAAACGTGGATACTAGGCATAAAAGGTATAAATCTTTATTAAACAGTCAATTCGTTAAAATGTCTCATTCACTAGAGGAATCATTAAAAGGATCAGCCACAAGAAGCAACTAGCACTGTGAAATAAGTTTAGCAAACACAAAAAAGAGACAAACAAACAAAGAGCTGGGGCTTACCAATAAGGAAATAATGCCTGTAATAATAGATACCCACATGTGCACCAAACCACACTTACACACTAAAGAAATTCACTGCAAAATCCACAGCACTTTGGTGAGAGGGGAGCTACTGCCACACAGGAACAGCCAAGCCTGCATTCTCCAGGCCCCCAGCTCCAACAAAAAGAAAAGAGGGGAAAAAAGCTAGATTAGGGAAATACAACATTCAACATAAAACAATATAAACAAACCATTACAAAAGCAGAAACACTTTTCTTCCAACTGCAACAGAACCAAAACCGCAGGTAACAAACAGACTTGTTATAACAACACAAGGTCAAGAAAGCTAGACAGATTTGTTGCATGCAAAACCATAAATGCAAATCAAAACTAGTGAATGCAAAGCAAATGAAGGCAAAACAAAAAAGTATTAAATGCAACAATTTATGAAATGCAACACAAAGGTAGAAAATGCAACAGCAAAACAGAATTAAATAAATACAGCAGTGTTGGAATGGCAAGGCATGCTGTAGTAGACCATGCTTTAAGCCATGCAAAGCCGGACACCACAGAAATGGCACGCTCACAGAGAGGTTTAAACACCAACCAATGCAGACCACGGCATCTATCCAGCAGCCAAACCTTTATGGATCACATGCAGACGGCAGCAGACGCTCAAAGAGGCACAATTATGAAATTATGAATACAAATATCAATGGAATAAAAAAAATGAAGGCATACGCCAACTTCTCCCATGGAGATGGCCGAACACTCACGGAAAAAGAAGAGATATTCTCTATAATCAAATTGTATTCTGCAAACACCACCAGATTCTTGTTCTACATCTCTTCGAGTACCACTGTGGGGAATTTCATGACCAATACTATTTACACCATCAATGGCAGCACAGGACCCAAAGCGATCGATCATATACGGGTGCAGTAAAACGGCCAAACAAATGCCAGCTTCACGAAGGGGCCCTCGTGCAAAGCGGCAAGACTCTGGAAATGCGATAAGCTGAGTATGACCCAACACCCGTTTACCTTACCTCAGGCCTTTATATACACTCCCCTGACCAGAACCCCATAACAAATGGTTACCTAGGGGTTGTTGTCGGAAAGACTGCCACGAACCCATAGCAAACTGCATTTCACCACATTTTCGTGGATATTCCCTTGCTTTGAAGCACTTCATCATGCTTATCAATCAAAATAACTGATTGTGTGGTGGCAATTTCCAGAGTTTTATTTATAATTAGGACAGCACATTTACCAGATTTTGTATTATGTTAGATGCACAATAGTTATACATGACACAAAGAACAAACAAAATGCATAAATCTTGCTTATTTTCCTGTCTTACCAAATTCTGGTATATTATAAAACCTTTACTTTTAACCCTTATGTGCAGTTGGGGATGTTTTCATCCACTATGGGGTATTTTTGAGTCTTAATTTGGCCATAACTTTCTCCGCGTTTCAGCAAATGGAATGATTTTTTGTGACAAATCTTATTTTGACACATATTTTAGGGAAAATGCTTTTAAAAAATTTACAAACTCAACAGTACACTGTGGGCAAATTCACTACCCTTTCGTTATGTTCATGGCTGAAAACAGCCACTACTTTAAACTGAACTCACCTTGATGTGTCTGACAAAATCAAAATATGCACCTCAGCTCTCAGAGCTACATGGAGTAAACAAAAAAAAGTGTATTTATGCATCCGCTGCATTTTGATGGTGAGAAATGCAGACTAAACAAAAACTAAGCAAGTGGATTTAAACACTTGCATGCAAGCCTGCTAGTCATTTGATGGTGAGAAGAGCAGCAAGCAACATGAGAAAAGGCTTGACTTGTAGTGAAGTTTTAGAGATGATTATGCAGCCTGACCCCTCCAGCGAGCTGCAGGATGTATTGTCTTCTCCCTCTGACACCACAGACTCAGGAGAGGCAGATCCTGATTTGGATGTGCCACCCTCATCATCCTCTCTAGCTTCCACTGAAGGCGAGGAGGATTCGGAGGATCCTGGATCTGGGTGGGTTGGGAGAAATGCTGAAGTGTGGTTTTCTACCAATGCGGAGACAACTCCCTTTCTTCAGCCTGCCAGAAGCGTGACTCCAGGGCCGACACTCTATGCCATTGCAAGGGTCCAGAACATGGATTCTGTGTTCAATCTGTTTTTTACAGAGGAGATGATTGACCTCATTGTCAGCATGACCAACCTCCATGGGCACCGCACAATGAGAAACTGGACCGGGGTGGACGCCACAGATCTCCGTGCCTACATGGGGCTTCTGATTTTGGCCGGCGTCTACAGGTCTAGAGGGGAGTCCACACGTTGCCTGTGGGATGATCGCAGTGGTCGTGCGATTTTTAGAGCCACCATGTCCCTCTCGAGATTCCATGAAATCAGCAGAGCTCTGCGTTTTGACGACAAGCTGCAAAGACCAGCTCGCCGTAGAGAGGACAAGCTTGCCCCGATCAGATCCCTGTGGGAAATGTGGACGCATCGCCTTCCCCTCCTATTCAACCCTGGTAAAGATGTCACAGTGGATGAGCAGCTTGTGCCACTCAAAGGGAAATGCAGCTTTCGGCAGTACATGCCAAAAAAAACAGCCAAATATGGGCTAAAAATTTGGGTGACTGCTGATGTTGCCACATCCTATGCCTGGAGGTGTGACATTTACCTGGGTAAGACAGGTAATGCTGCAGAGGTGGGTCAGGGAAAGCGTGTTGTCATGGAGATTACAGAAGGACTCCTTTTTTACTTCCTACTCACTTGCTCAGGAGCTTCTGCGGAAAAAAATAGCCTTGGTTGGGACGATCAGGAAAAATAAACCAGAGCTGCCACCCAACCTGCTGCAGGCTAAAGGATGACCTGCCCTCTCCACCGTCTTCGCCTTCATGAAGAACACCACGGCTGTGAGTTACGTTCCGAAACGGGGAGGAATGTGATCCTCATCAGTACAAAAAAGAAGCCAGAGATAATTGCAGATTACAACCGCTGCAAGGGAGGTGTCAACAATCTAGACAAGGTATGTGCCATTACACATTTGTTACTACATGCATCCTATTCCTTTTAATTTTTACTTGAATTCATGTGCTTGTTTTTTTTTAGATACTGTTTGTGTTTTGACAATGTTTGCATGATTATTCTCATTGTCATGTGCATCTTCAAAAATACTTATTATGAAATCTGTACTTATTCTTTTCTTGTTCTTTTATTTTTGTAGGTTGTCGGCACCTACAGCTGCAGAACGAGGACCAATCAGTGGCCACAGATGTTATTTTTTAATATGGTGGACGTCTCTGCATATAATGCATATGTCATCTTCACAGCTGTGGATCCCTCCTGGAACCACGCAAAGCTGTTTCGGAGAAGGCTTTTCCTAGAAGAGCTGGGAAATTCTCTGGTCTCTGCAGCAATATTGAGGAGAGAGCACCTCCCTCGCGCACCAGTTGCTGCTGCACTGGTGAGAGAGATTCTGTTACGTGTGGGTTTCTGTTGTCTTGTATATCACGTGATTCCCTGTTTGTCATGTGAGCCTGCCATGTGTCTTGTCTTTTGTTATGTTGTTGCTCAGTGTCGACAGGTGTTCCTCGTCTGTTTTGTTTTGTTTTATTTATTTAGAGGAAAAAATAGGGACAGTGTACAATAAACATTAACCTCAAAGGGAGAGATGCATAGTACCAGGTTTTAGCTCAGGAGCTAATTTCCACCCGTAGTCCCTGGGCAGGCTGATGGTATACTAAAATACATGATACATTATACATACATGAATAAAATTTACGTTAACCAAATAAATAATTAAAAAAGTCAGATCCTCAAATGCTCAAACACTGATCACATGTGAGTACAAATTTGATTTGACAAAAGCCAATTCTTTGCCAGACGAGAAAACGTACAAAAGTTTGTGCCTTTTTATCAGCTCTAGAGGCAACATATTCCACTGACGAGCAGCTACACAAGAAAAAGCATTATTTCCAAAGGCTGTCCTGCGTTTAGGGATCCTGCATTCACCTCGCACTGTGGATCTAGCTGTAGTTTCAGAGCCCAGAGTTACAAACTCTTTTAGTGGAGGAGCAGCGTTGTCATAAAGGATCTTATACATCAGACAAAGATTTGTGTGGATTAACAGATTTTCAAAACTGAGAAATTGGAATTTGACAAGGATATGACAATGATGAAATCGTCTGACTTTCTTATTGTGAATCTTTAAAGAAGTTTTATATAATGACTCAAGTGGCCTGAGGGCAGATTTACAAGCCTGTGACCAACTTGTCATACAGTAAAGAAAATGTGGAATAATCATTGCATTTAGATTAGCTCCTGAGGCCTCAAATGTAAAATAATTTCGAATGTGTCTGAACTGTACCATATTAAATTTAAGTGTATCTGATAACTTTTTAATGTTTTTTAAAGCCTAAATTTGGTTCCAATATAACACCTAAATATTTTACCTGATCTGAATTTGAGATGATTTGTCCTTCAATCAACCCTGTAAGACCCAAATATAGAAAAAAAGGAAAAAAAAAAATGTCCCACCTGTCAGATGTTGTTGTAGGAGGCCTCTGATGCAAATAATGAAGGATTTAAAAAAAAAAAAAAAAAATGTTTTAGTAAGTTTTTAAGGAAATGTTGTAATATTGCAACATAGGGAAATAGACTGCTCCCATGGGAAATAGACTGCTCCCATAACGTAGAAAGCAACGACTATACTTACAGCAATGTTCGGTAAATATTAACTTCATAAAATGAAACCGGAGAGATAGTTAATGAGTGAATTAACTATGTTCCTAAATTCAGTATGAATAATGTACCCCTTCATCCTACCCTAATCTTAGACTACCATTCATCAGAAAACAACAAATACATGTACTGTGTACAGTACACGTTTCAATCACACATAACTAACCCTAACGCATGTGTATTTATGTAGTACTATATCTATTACACAAACACATGCATTACCCTAACCCGATTAAATAAATGAATTGTGTGTGTGTGTATAATATATATATATATATATATATATATATATATATATGTATATATATATATGTGTGTGTGTATATTTATATATGCATAGTATAGTGTATATATATATATATATATATATATATATATATATATATATATATATATATATATATATATATATATATTAGGGGTGTAACGATACACGTATTCGTAGCGAACCGTTCGGTACGAGGCTTTCGGTTCGGTTTTTCGGTACGCATTTTCAAACCGAACGGTTCGTTGGACCATTTTTCCTGCCGACCAAAATTTCGTTATTTTAAATGTAGGCGCGCGCCGCCCGTTGCATGTGGCAAGCGCACTCGAGATGCTGGCGCGACCACAACATTGCCCAACATCAAATGGCAAATGTAATGTAAGCGGAACGAAACTGAGCTACTCGTTATTATGTGGTTGACGAACCGTTTATCAGTTTGGACTAATGCAGCGCGAGCCGATCTCTGTTACTACACAGCGCTGAGACATCCAGTAAAGAAAGCATTTGAATTCGCTATTGAACTTGAAGTAATAACATCGCTGCGAGATCT